>JABFFE010000062.1:0-77490 GCA_013623625.1 Fusarium setosum | reverse complement strand
TTTTTCTATTTATTTCTCTCCTTCTTCCTTCTTTATATCTCTTTTTCTCTTCGACACTCTCCTCTTGTTCCTCTGGATTACTGACTCGCTGCTACCAAACGGCCTATACATAAGGGGTTCAGTTGAAACTACCATCGGAGATATAGACTATCACTGTCGGTTTCTCGACTGCTCCATCAAGGGCACAGATGTGTCTACTTGGCAAATCATAACTAATGTGCAGGCTTGCTACTGATTTCCTCTAGTCTATCTGAGGTACGAGTCAAAATACTACATATCGCAAACAAATCAGAACAGGTGGATATCGACATAGTGTGACAATCATTTTCTCATTGATTAAATATAATAATAAACAGTTATAATTACCAAAGGGAGTCTAGCTGTCAGTTCCCGTCTCATTATGCTTCTGGTGGGCCGGCCCCAAAGCTTTCAGTTCTATTGAGTTGTCCTCGCTGTAGCTGCTCAATTGTTCGTGATACACCCTCACTTCCTCGGTTTTCATCACACCGCCCGTGTCTGGCGGCGGCTTGGGCCCAGTGCTTTCTGGATCTTGCAGAGCTTCTTGAGACTCCTGCCATCCCGCAGCTGACATGATGACGACAGAGTTCCGGCCGTATTTCGAACTTTGGCCGAATCGTCTCGATTTTCTTGACTCGGAACCCAGTGGCGTGTTTCTCGTTGAAGGGTCGTACGGGTTTGTCAGTGACTTGTTCCGGGGATAGCTCCTTTGGCTTGATCTGAGCTCTTGGTATAACATCCTCCTGTATCGCATTAGATAATCCGGATACGCCACTTCATACCGTCAATACTTACAAAACCGGGATTGATACTGCCATGATGGATGCTGCGGGTTCTGTCAAGGTCCATATTGTGAGATCAACTCGATCGTAGGTAATATCTGGGCTGGTCATGTGGACCACCAGCACTGCCTTGACAATACCAGTCACTCCAGCACTGGATAACTGTCAGTTGCCTCACAAGATACAAGAGGAGCCTCGAAAGGACAACTCACATGGCACCCAGGCTCATTGCAATGGCAACTCCAAGCCTCTCACGGCGTCGCATCGTCATTCTCATCAAAATCGGCCAAGGAATAAATGCCAACACGAAATCGAGAATGGCCGAGTAATCTGTGACCAGTCGTTAGCCCACTGATAAACCATGTTCATTTTGCTCATCTTACAAGCAGCAAACAGTTGGTATCTAACAAGATGTTTCTTATTCCAACATGTCCCCGGTACGCTGCTATCAAACACCTTTTTCAAAGGAGTGCATTTGGCGAATCCAAAAATCCACACCAAATTCATCGAGATGTTGATGGACACAATGACAAAGACGAGGAAATGCTTCAGCCAGACATTCGTGGTAGAGATTCGGTACAACGTCAAGGCAAATGATGATTTGCTCGTTGTCGTCGCGATGATGCCAAAGGTCGCAACAAGGATTGTGAAGAGGTTGATGGTTCTGCGATTCTCCTCACTGATGGTCTCGATGTGATGCCCAAACCCAAGAGAGACGAGGTAGCTGTTGATTGACACGGCGATGGATAAGGCTGCCTAACAAAGTCAACATATGTGACGTGAGGCAGCTATTTTGGCCCAACCTACCCATGAGACCATCAACAGGTGGTCGTCCCACCACAGGCCTTTACCACGCCATAGCTTGCAGTATATTCGTAAGAAGAGCAGTATGGCGCTGGCAGCCGCCAGCGCCCAACAAGAGGCCAACAGTCGAGTGCCTCTCTCGTCGGCCATCGCAAAACTCAACGCAGACACAATAGAGTTGTGGGGGCGAAGCAACTCCAAACCAACAACTCAAGAGGGGGAGGCCCGGGCGGCTGGATTCGATCATACGTAGAGCCCGGAGGGGCACTCCCGTTCTGGAATGACTCCCCTTCTCTGTTTATATATTCCCCGCCCGCTGGTGCTTGACAGCTCTTCAGCTAGCGTGCCTGCAAGGGGGGTTCCGGAGAACCAAAGGATCCCTGGGGGTGGGAAATAGCGCCATACATCAGATCAGTTTCGGGCAATGATCGGCCGCACTACCAGCTGAATCTCAAGAAGAGGCGGTCGCATAAACGCTTCATGTGCTTGGTTTGAAGCCGAGGCTGCATTTATCGGTGCCCAATTGAGTCAGCTCCGAGTCGAGACTTCGCCTGCGTGGGCTGTTCTCATCATATTATAGATGGAATCAGAAAGTAAAGAAAGCCATCTGTTACCGTCCTGTCCGCCCCCGGACCACCCCAAGTTCCTTGGAGTCCGTGCGGCATGGATGTTCCGGCACCTCCATCCCAATTTCCCACTTTGGTTCCAGTCTTGGGCACTGTCGATGAGAACCTCTCCCTCTCCAATTCCATTTTTCTCCATTGCTTGTAGGTTTCGGACTCTCATCAACTAAGTCTCTCAAACAGGATTTTCGGATTAAATAGAGTAGCAATGGAACACTTGATGAGCATCGCAGCGGCCATAGCCGACCTGATCCCGGAGTGTCAAGGGGTGACGGGCTGACGGCAATCGTCTGCTGGTTTGACATTGGACGACGGCCGCCACGTGTGCGGAAAGTAAGCTGATCTTTTCCTCAACAGGAGACATTAACCACCAGGGCGGATGAACTGCGGGCGGTCTTGAGCTGTAGATCTGACGCGGTTGCAACTTTATCGTCCCAATCCATGGCGCCTTATGTCCAACCAGGAAACGATCAGATGACACCGGCGCTGAAGACTGGACTAGAGCGCATGGTTCTTGACTCGCGCGGCCTTTAGGCATGCCTCGTGGCGTTCAATTCGGCGAACCCAGCGCGGAATTGAGGTCGGAAACCTCCCTGCGAATGTGGCTTGCCCGGTGACATCCCATTCGTGCATTTGACGGGACCCCGGGACGTCAGATGCCAGGTACGTTTGAATCTACTCCAATCACGCAAGAATACATGCCGGTCTAACATGCAAGAATCTCTAATAAAAGTTGGTTCGTGTTGTTAGACTTCCGGGCCAGATGATAAATACGGTATCTCTCGTCCGCGGTGAGATGATCTGATCGTCTCTCCTGCGTCGGTATGGACTCAAAGCAGCTGAACCATGTGGGGGAACCGACGAGCACAATGGAAAGTCGTCCGAGGTAGCGCGGTGATCGCTATTCGAGCCAAGTCCGACGGGGTCCCTGAATTCCCGACAGCTTTAAAGGTGCTGATGCGATCTACATGACACGCGCCACTTGTGTCATTCCTCCCTTCTGAGACACCTTCCAGAAGCAAATATCTCATCCTTGGAAACTCCCGAGATGTATTCACGTGCACTAAAGCTCCTCTTTGTGACGCTCGCAGGCCTGTCGTTGTCGGAGTCCTCTGCAGTTCCGTCGACTTCCCCCTCCGCCCACCTTTCCTATGGCACCTATCTAGGACTGCGCAACGAACACTATGCCCAAGACTTCTTCCTTGGTATCCCCTACGCGAAACCTCCCGTCGGTTCCCTCCGCTTCGCGTCACCTCAGCCACTTACGGAGTCGTTCGACGAACCTCGATCCGCTACCGAGTATGGCTGGATGTGTATCGGATACGGCTCGGATACTTCGAATCTAGGAAATCCTGTGTCCGAGGATTGCTTGACCATCAATGTTGTCCGCCCAGCGGGCACAAAAGCAGGGGATAAGCTCCCAGTTGGTGTCTGGGTACATGGCGGAGTGAGTGCGAACCAACGCGACTTGATTCTCTATTACTAACGTTGACATGACAGAGCTATGTGAACGGAGGTTCCCGCGACCCGAGATACAACCTCAGTTACATCGTCGAACAATCCGTAAAGGAGAACAAACCGATAGTCGCTGCATCCATCAACTACCGCCTCTCCTACTGGGGCTTTCTGTTCAGCAAGGAGATGCAAGAGGCCAAGGCAGGAAACATTGGCTTCAGAGACCAGCGTCTAGCTTTGCAATGGATTCAGGACAACATCGCCGCCTTTGGTGGGAGCCCTGACAAGGTCACTATCTGGGGAGAGTCGGCCGGTGCTCGCTCCCTTGGAATGCAGCTCGTAGCTTACGATGGGAACCATGACGGCCTATTCCGCAGCGCTATCCTCGAAAGCGGCAGCCCCGTGGCCAAGTTCACCAATGCCGATGGCTGGCAGTCATACTTTGATGCGCTCGTTCAGAAGACGGAATGCGACCAGGCTACTGACCAGTTAGGGTGCCTACGAAAGCTTCCCTGGCAGACCCTCAACAACATATTCAACGGAACCACTCCTTTGAACGTCACGGCGCCTTCCCTGAGCGCGGTAATCGATGGCGATTTCATGACAGCCCAAGGAGCCAACCTCTTGCGGGAAGGCAAATTTGCTCACGTTCCGCTCTTGCTCGGCAACAACTTCGATGAGGGCACGGGATACGCAAAGCAGGGTATCAACACTACGGATCAATTCAAAGCCTACGTCAGCAGTCTAGGCCTGGACAGCGATCAGGTTGCGGAGATCACGAAACTGTACCCAGATGACCCCTCTGTCGGTATTCCCGCGTCTTACGAAGGTCGACCGGTCGGAACCCCATTTGGCCTTCAGTGGAAACGAGTCGCAGCCTTTGCCGGAGATTATCAACAGCACAGTGGCAGAAGACTTTTGGCCGAGTCGTATGCCGGCGCTGGTTTGTCTGTATACTCTTACCTGTGGAATGTCTACGTGAACGGCATCGGGCCAATCTATGGGGCCACTCATTTCCAGGAAGTCGCCTTTGTCTTCAACAACATCAAAGGGATTGGGTATGCTACTAATCCTTTCGAGAACAAGCCTGAAACGTACGTTGAGTTGGCGGATCTGATGAGCAGGATGTGGGCGGCCTTTATTCACTGCACCGATCCCAACGTCGATAAGTCCGTTGCTTGGCCGCAATACACGCTTGCAAAGCCAGATAATCTTGTGTTCGACGCCAACCGCACTAATCTGCGCTATATTGCGGAGGATGATTACAGGAAGGCAGAGATCTCGTATCTTCAGGATGATGTATTCACCACCGGTATTGAAGGACTCCTATGATATCTTAGACTACTTAGGATAGATCTAATACACTCTTGGATAAAGCCACCCGAAGAAGGTACACTCACCAAATTTTCTTTGAGGCAAATTTGTGTAGATGGTGGCTGAAATGTCGAGTGACTTCAGGCAGCTCCCAGTTTTGTTCTATCTCTCGACAATCAGTTAGAGTGAGCCGCAACGTTTGAGGTTGTTGAGGAAGAGCCCTCGTGAGTGACTTATGAGGCTCACTTGGAGACGTTTGTGCACATACCTTATAGTGACATGGAACCTGACTGCCCTCAGTTGATGAGCTCGAAAAACTCCAAGGCTTCGGCGGCATTCAAGAGAAAGAACACCTTGATGCACCTGAATTGAGCTACTGCTCCGTCAGGGGCAACGTGCTCTCACAATAACAAAGAATAACGTGTCTTTCCATATCTCTAGCCCTCTAATGGACGACCCTGACTCGGAACCAACCGGCGCTGGTGACACGTGGAAGGATTGCTATCCTTGCCATGGTCACAAAAATAGGGGACTTGATGATATTTACCCTTATGCTATAGCAAGTCTACAGTTATGTGAATTTATGAAGAACTTAGACTATACATTAGATAAACCTTTATTATTCTTATGATGAGACTTTTATAAACTCAACCTAAGAGTAGTAAGTTCAAGGCATGCGATCGAAGCATTCTAGTGTTTTTTGGCCCCCGCGAACCATCCAAGCAAATCTGCGTCTGAGTGGATTAGTCGCTCACCAGGCTCATATCATCTGTGACTCATCCGTCAGATTGCCCCTCATCAAATCTTGTCTTGAACATCCATCAACGCGGATCAGATTCATCACTCTCTTGCTTGCTTCAGACTCACTTTAACATGTCCATTAGCTCTTGCTGCGTCAAAGGCTTCGAGTGGGATGGAACTCCTACCGGCCGAACTGAGCAGCTGGCAGGTCTGAATGCCTATGTCACCGGTCAAAACCCCAAGGCGGCAGTTCTTATCATCCACGACCTCTTTGGCTGGACATTCCCAAACATTCGCCTACTCGCAGATCACTACGCCAAAGAAGTTGACGTAACGGCCTACGTCCCTGACTTTTTCCACGGCGACTCCCTCCCGATCGATCTCCTCACAGCAGAGAAATGGGGTGAGATGGACATGCCAGGATTCATGTCTCGCAACTCGCGTGAGATTCGGGAACCAGACATCTTTGCTTTTGCAAAAGCCCTCCGTGGAAAGTATAGCAAGGTTGGCGCAATCGGCTTCTGTTACGGCGGTTGGGCAGTGTTTCGACTTGGGGCTGGTGAGCATGCACCACCTCTTGTGGACTGCGTCACGGCTGGACATCCATCCTTGTTGAAAACGGAGGACATCGATGGAGTCAATGTTCCAGTACAGATACTTGCCCCCGAAATCGACCCTGTGTACACGGCGGGACTAAAGCTGCACACGTTTCAGCGACTGCAGGCCGCGGGATTGCCGTTTGACTATCAGCATTTCCCCGGTGTTGCGCATGCATGCTTGGTGCGAGGTGATCCAGAGAGAGATGGGGAGAGGGCAGCTTTGGAAAGGGGGAAGAATGCGGCTGTTGGGTGGATGAGACAGTTCTTACATGATGAGTAAGGAGATGCTTGGTCGTCGACATAAGGGTGATGATTTCGACCTTGATTTATTGAGATGGCCAGGCTTACTATCAAATCCGAAGATTGTCCTCAGGTCACAAGGCGCGGCTTTCTTAATCTCCTCCGCAATAGCTTTTTATATGAAAGGTTTTTTAGCCCGTTAGAAAATCTGATGAGAATATAACTGCTTACACTCCTGCTAAGCCACGACCCCTTCCTATCTACTAAACAAGCTGTACGGAGCAGTATACCCCGATGCACTGTATTTATATTCACGCAATGAAAATCGAGGGATTACAAGTCAAACAAGACAAGGGGTAGGGGAAAGGATGGGGATAGGATAGGGAATCTATGGCCCAGGGGATGAATGCTTCGGTTGTCATATCGCTAGAGCGGCCCAGATCTAATCTTACACACATTTACACCTATTCTCAAACCAGCGATATAGCTAACCATCAGGACCATCTCCCAGGGCAAAGAAATCTGGGCTGGATGCTAACCAAAGCGTCCTCGCCGAGCTTTCCACCATCCTGCACCTCTTTGTGACTTGGGATAACTCCCCCTCCCCCCCCATAACTGTGTGCTAGACCAAACGGATCCCAGAAAAACGCCACGCCAGAGAAAGGGTAGGAGCTCTCTGATTATCAAATATGGCCTCTACACACAAGCTGTGCCAAAGAATATGGCCAAGTCGTACCACTCCTCCTTGTTAGACAGGCCTTTGGTGATTTCCCACGGTGATTCGCCTTTTACAAAGGCTTGGATCCTATTGTTGCCGTACTTGTAGGTGAGCGAGCCGTCTTTGAGTGTGGCATTGCACTTGAGAATAGACCCGGCCGTATATTTACCCTCCGGGTTCTCACACACCAGCGGTACACGTGAATAGCCAATCGGCGGCTTCATGGAGCCGACTTTGAGCTCGCCCAGGGGTTCATGGTGGTTCATGCCATCCAGTCCAGTGGCCACACGATGAACGTAGGGAGGCGGCGAATAGAGTTCGTGGCCGTTGGCGCGGGTGATGATGCCGGTAGCGACGTCGAGGTTGAACATGCTTGGTCGAGACTGGCCGGGTGGGTAGAGAAAGTAGTGCTCTCCTGAGCCGCTCTCAGCGACCCTGTAATCTGTGTTGCTCTTCCCGGGCGTGACAACCTTGAGGCAGAAGTTTTTGATGATGGTCCGGGGGATGTTTCCCTCGTGCGGCAACAAACAGGCCTCACGAGGGTGGAGAGGGCCGGCGTGAGCCAGAGCCAAAAGGCTTGTAAAAATAGCCAACCAGAGATGCATGGCACAGATGTTGATTCAAATTAAACAGGGATTAACGAGTGCAGGTGACGTCTCTTTATGTCCAGCCGATCCCAAGGGCAAGATGTCATCTTGGACACAAGGTTAATGGGGACAACATGGTTTCTGGCAATGTACCTAGAAAGTTATTGTGAGTAAGGTTATTACATTACACCGTATTGGATCTTGAAAGGCCCGTTTTGCGTAAACACAACCGTGTTCTTTCGCGTAGGTTACTCTAATCCGATTGCGGCCACGAAAACAAACATGCCAAAGAGTGTCTTTCAAGTTAAATCATAAACATGAAAAGTTAAGGTGATGCAGAAGTAGGAAGAATATCGGAATCAAAAGTCCTTTAGCCCCAGGGTTTCTACATTAATCGTACTCGAGCTGTTCACTGGTATCACCATTCGGCCACTCTCGATCAGATGGACCAGAAACGCATCACCAAAAGAACACTTCAGTATCATAACTCTGCCACCTTCAGATGAATCAGAGGGAACACAATAGCAAAAGAACACGGTTTCTTTACACGAAAAGGCATTTCATCGGCCCAATGCCATACAACACTTAACTAAAAGAACTCAGTATCTTTACACAACAACGCGCTTTATCGGCCCAATGCCACATGACCCAATAACATGATCAAAATAGCCCTTCCAGCTGCATCGCCGAAAGGGTGGTTCTGCCGGAAGCGACAGCCGTGATCTCGGGTCGGTAAAAGTTACTTGGAAAGGCTCAAACAACCGGTTCCAGGTCCAAGATTCCCGATCGACCAATCGAAGTGACTACCGAGGGTTGAAAGCCGAGAATGTGGGTCTACATTACTTCGCCATAGGTACTGTGACTTTCCTCAGAGGTGCACACCAATAAGTAACAGACTCACGATCCATATGAGTCGGGTCGGAGAGAAGCCGAGACGCCCGTATTCAGGATTACAAATCTAGTCCTAGAATCTCATATGTGTCGGAACCCTATACCGGGTCTCCCTGGCCGTTATAAAATACCAGACTACCTAATAGTATACTATTTACATAAACGTAAGAATCGGAACCTGTGCCCTTGCGTATACAATCTTAAGATTCAAAGTCGTCTTTCTGACTACCTATAATTAAGCATGCCGGAACTCAAGATTGCCCGAGTTGATGTTTTTCAAGTTGATCTCCCTTATTCAGGCGGCACATATCATCTATCCGGCGGACGAACATACCAAAACTTCGATGGCACGATCGTTCGTATCACCACCCAGAATGGAATTGAGGGCTTTGGCGAAAGCACTCCGTTTGGCGCTACTTTCATTGCTTCTCATGCCCTAGGGGTCAGAGCTGGTATCGCGGAAATCGCTCCTCATCTGATCGGACTTGACCCTCGGGATGTCGACCGAATCAACGACGTTATGGATGCCGTCTTGGTCGGGCATTTGCATGCCAAGACAGCTATTGATGTTGCATGCTGGGACGTCTTCGGCAAGTCTGTTGGGCTCCCTGTCTATCAGCTTCTTGGCGGGAGTACAGGTGCAAAGCTACCACTACTCACTTCTCTCCCTGTGGCCGACCCCGAAAACACCCGCAGGCTCGTCGTCGAAGCCCGGGCGGCGGGCTATACCGGGTTTTCGGTCAAGATTGGCGAGAATCCTGTCTCTGATGCTGCACGTATCGTGTCGGCCCTGTCCGAGAAGAGGGACAATGAGTTCTTTTCCATCGACGCCAATAGTTCCATGACCGTCGAGACCGCGCTCAGAATGCTGCGAATGCTCCCTGACGGACTTGATTTCATTCTGGAAGCACCCTGTGCCACTCATCGAGATACCATGTCACTTCGGCGCCGAACCAGCGTCCCCATCCTAACGGACGAGCTTCTGACGGATGAACACTCTGCTATACAGCTTGTTGCTGATGATGCAGCGGAAGGCATCAACCTGAAAATATCCAAAGTCGGCGGTCTTACTCGGGCTCGGCGGATTCGCGATATTGCCATCGCGGCCGGTTATACCATAGTCACCCAGGAAACTTGTGGTTCCGATATAGCGTTTGCAGCCATTGTTCATCTGGCACAGACTATTCCAGAGCGCTACCTGCGTCCGATTCTAGAAAGCCGCGCTATGCATATTCCCAAGACTGCCGATGGCGATTATGAGGTCGTAGGAGGATTCGTTCAAGCCCCTAAGTCCCCGGGGCTCGGCATTACACCTCGTTTAGACGTGCTAGGAGAGGCTGTTGCAACCTATCAGTAGTTTCAGCGTCATCTACAATAATGGCTTATTAGTAATATAAATGATCGCAGCAAAATTGTACCGCCCGAGACGGTTGTCGCCAAGGAAATGGCGGCAGGCAACGGCGACTACGCCAACACAACCGAGGGAACTAAAGTCGCCAGCAACAGCATGCGTGGCAACGCGCCGTTAATCCAGACGATGCTCGAATCGACGCTCCAGGAAACATCAGGTCATCTAATAGGAGAGCAAAAGAAGATGCTGCAGACGCTCTGGGACGCGTAGATGGAGAACTAGCAAACGGTAACAAAGATGACGAGCGATTGGCTAAAGACCGTGCTACAGCTCTAGCAAGGCCACGGTGTTCTTTGTTCTAGTGAAGGCAAGCTGCCGGCAGTCACACACTTCATATAGCCCTTGACGGAAGCCGAGGAATTCAGATAGCCAGTTGTACAAGTGGCGCCGGCAACAAAAACTCGATAACGGCCTGGGGCCACTCTACCTAGAAAAGTAGTAAACCAAGGCATCAAAGTCTCCATCTGCAAGCTGGGTCTCGGAGCGATCGTCCCCCGGAACAAGGTGCTTACGAAGTCGCATGGCTCTGGCGAGCAAAGCATCACCTTCGACAGTCTGTCCCATAAGTCGCAAAAGCCTTCCCTGTTTGAAGGCTGTACGAGAAGCTTGGGGTCTAAACCATGGAATGTCGTCGTACACTTTCAAGCTCTGCTGAAGAAGGTCACTAGCGCAACTATTAGCCAGTGGATTGTATCGAATGATCCTTACAAACCTCGCCTCATTATACTGTTTGAGCTCAATAAGCTGTTTAGCAACCAAATAGCAAGTGTCTGCAGTGATGTAGTGGTCATCTCCAATCGTGGATCGATAGATGGTGAGGGCAGGCTGGAAGAAGTCGAGCGCCTCACGAGGCCGATGCTGCGAGGCACGAACACTACCCAGAGTCTGCAGGACCTTGCCTGTACTGTTAAATTAGTGATTAACTATCAGTGTACTGTATTACTAACAGACGACTTACTCAAAAGATGTCTTGTCGTCCTTTCCAAAGACCTCCTCTCGAGTCTTGAGCACAGCGAGCAGAAACTCGTCGGCCTCTTCGCCGCGTCCGTTGATAGCGTAAAGGCAACCAAGATGGATTGCTGGCCAAGTCATGTCAAGCTTGTCTGGATCCTGCACGTGGTGCAGCGTCTCTCGGGCTTGCTTGAATGACTCAAGGGCCTTGCCCTCCTCATTAACGCGCATGTAGGCCATGCCAAGTTCACTGTATGCGGATCCTAGTAAGATGGAGTCCTCTCTCTCGCCTGCCTGCTCCAGGCGGTCAAGAACTGTCTTGATCCATTTTTTGCAATGCGCAAGAGCGTCCGCGCCTCCTGTATCGATGCCTCCAATAGCCTGGTACTGGTAGCTGTCTGAGAGAAGCCGTTTAATCACACTTTGTTCCTCGGGGCTATGATCCTCTTCTAGAAGATGTTGAAGTATGACTTCAGATAGCGCTGCATAGTTGGTAATCTCGCACCCTTTCCCACGTTCGATAAGGTACCTGGTCACAATGGTTAGGGCAGACAGTGGCGATGACATGTTTGCTTACCAGGCGACTTCGTTCATCAAAGCTGCAGCTCGGTAGCTTATTCTGAGTTCGCCTTTCCTGATCTGCGGTTCAAAAAGAGACTTCAGTTTCGCGATGTGCGGGAAAAGCATATCGCAGTACCCCCAGCGCTCAGTGACGTTTCTCTTCTTCCAGACAACAAATGGCCAGAGCTTCGATAGCAACACAATGGTGCTCTCAAAGGTAATCGAAATCTCTTCCAGTGCCATCGCCTGTCTGATGACGTCCTGAAGCGGCCGACGGATGCGTATGGCGCCATCAATCCTTCTCGTGATTATGGACGACCTGACCAACCCATCTCGGGCTTGACAGTAAGCAACTTTCGTCTTGGGATACTTCGGTATCTTGACATCTTCTGCCCCGTCGGTCAAAATGATTTCGGGGATTTTGTCTCCGTCGAGGAAGGAGATGACTCCGAGGAGAGCAGCACACTCGGCCGAGACATCGCCGATGGCCAGTACCGAGTCATTTTCAACCTCCAGTATGTCTTGTTTTTTGGAATCTGGGCATACTATTTGCTTATCCACAAACTGTAAGACCGTCAGTGCCAAATCGACCGAGACGGCTGATGTTGCAACGGCCTCTACGTCTGCCACTTCCAGGTTTCAAGATGCGACTACGGGTCTTTGCCTTTTTCAGGGCTCAGCCATTGCCTAGGTGTCCTCCCTTGGTAGGGAGTTCTTTGTCGTGTCCTTCTGTTAGCTTCCATGCTTAAAGACAAGCAATCCCATTCCGAAGGTTCTGGGAGGTCATGTCCTGTACATGAATATGAGCCACACATGAATCTGCCACGCATTTGATAGTAAGTTACAGTCTTAATTAAACAAAGAACTAAAGCTTCTCCATCACACCATCTGAATTGTGGCAAATGAAGACGACCGGATGATAGGTCCTTGCTTCATTCATCCCTTGAACCCAACCATAATATTAGGATGAGTATAAAGACCATCATAAGATCAGCCATCATATAGTCCAATTTCTTCATAGATGATCATAAGTTTGGACTTACCACAGCCTAAGGGCATCGTCGAATGTTGTGTTTTTTTTGGCCACAGGTGTGGGTGCCGGCAGCGACTCCAGCCACGAACATCCCTTGCATCAGGTGTATCCAAGCGCGGAGAGAAACGCCACTGTTATCGCCACTAGAGCATCGATAGACTACAAGGCTCGCTGAAGTCATAACTTTCCCAGTGTCTTGTCGATATCTAAGTCCGGAAGGTTCGTCGGGCAGATCCTATGCAGTCTCATTGTCAGCGACGGTTTGCCTCGAAGAGTAACCAGTACCTGAATGGGTAACAAGATACGTCACATGCTCTATAAACCTTGCTGCCCATTCTTCTATTGGTGGCGTTTGCCTCACGTCTCGTGCGGCAGACCAGATCCAACGCTCCGCCACCAATGCCAAACAGACTTGTGTCATTTCTCAAACACCCAGGTTTGACATGTGCCAAAGCGGGACTTGGGGGGTTACAGGCCGTTCAAGGTCGCAAGTGGCTTGGAAGTTCAGCCACTAGTGTTGTACGATGTGTCTCCGTTAGACAAGAAGATCCGGGGCAAGGAACGAATTCAGTAATCGACACAAGCGGAGCTTGCAATACAGGCTCGTCAGAACGCATCTAATATTGAAGACGGCCAGATATAATCGCTCTATGAAACTCTCTATTGGTAGGTATGCTGAACGAAACAGAACAAAAGGCCTGCCAACGAAACAACTCTCATCACATCATAAGTAACCCATAAACAAAACCAGAAGCTCCACAGCCTCAAAGACATCTTCCGTACGCCTTTTTTAAACTGGCTGGCAACAGCCACGATCACAGAGAGTGGTAAGAAAGCGGGGACTGGATCGAGTCTCATGGGCAAGGGTGGGTCGCCCGAGAACCATGGACTCGACATCGGAACACTCCCGGAGAACCGTCATGAGCGAATCTCATGGACAGATCTGGGGAAGGGCAGCAATGAACCTTGACATGACGGGTATTACCCGCTACAAGGCTCTATTGTGATGCCTCGGCTGCACGAGGCCTGCAAGATGTTCACATCAAATGTTCGGAACTTGTGCCGAACCTAGTTATTGTTAGCGGGCCATCGGCGAACCGAGGCATCGGGCATGTGCCGATGTCAAGGTGAAGGACAAAAGGCAGCGTCAAGCTGCCGGAGCTGGTCCTGCACCAAAGGTCTCACCGAGCTCGCCCGAAAGTCACGGGAACGGCTGCGACGGCGCAAACAACCCATACAGCGCGTCTTGTGAAATGTCCTTTTCCTGGTCGTTGAGGAAGTCCAGCAGCCCTGGTGAATTGCCGAATGCGGGATCAAAGTGGTCCATATGTGGGATGTAATCAGACGGCACATAGGTACCCGTCGATGTCGACGTGGCGGGTGGAATACCCGACACCGACGGGGTCATGGCAAGAGGGAAGAAGAAACTCTCGTCAAGGCCCGGAGGCTGGGGCTGCTCCGGGCCTGCGGAGTTGCTCTCCTTGATGCTGGTCTGGAACTCACGGACCATGTCCTGCAAGACGCTGAGGGGCTTCTTGAGACCAAAGTTGCAACCCAGTTGCAACTCGCTGAGACATGTCCAGAAGAAGGAAATGGGCTCGGTGAACTGGCCTCTCTCGTGGCGCTCCTGGCGGAGTATCACGATGACAGCCGAGTAGACAGCATAGGAAAGCAAGAATGGCGCGCGACGAAGGGTGAAGGATTGGCGGTATCGCCGGACAAGCTTCTGGATCATGAGAGCGCTCTGGATGCAGGCCTCCTCACCGCGTCGCTTGGAGCTTTCGTCGGTGTGCCTCCTAAGGTGACCCTCTTCCAGGAACGCGCGGTGAAGCAGGATGGTGAGCGCATGGAACGTCGTACTGGGCCAGGTTAGCAACAGATGCGTCTACGTGGGGGCAGCTGGGGTAAGCTCACTGTGGGGTGATTTGATGCGGCGGAGGCGTGATGATGGTAGTGTCGTCTGGGTCAAACCGCAAGTGGCTGGGGAGGCTATTCTGCCATTTCTCAAACTCCCTCTCAATGGACTCCTTCTTGTTGAGGAGGTACTCAGTCGTGTACTTGACACATTGAATACCGTACAGGTCGTTGATCCTTGTCGAGATCTGCAGTATGCGGACGAGACTGCTAAACGTCGACACAGCGTGGGCTGGTTGGCGGCCATAGGGCGGCGGGGCCGAAGCCGGCGACTTGGGGTCGACGTAGGGCTCCCACTCCTCGAGCTCCTCAAATGTGTCCAGCAGCTGCAGCGGCACCCTTGCCTGTGCTGAAGCGAACATGCAGGGGCGGCCAAGGTACAGGGCTTGTGTGGCATCCGTGGTGAAGGCCGCCCAGTATAGACGCTTGCGCATCTCCTGCTCCAGGTCCCGTCGCAGCACGCGTTCATTAGTAGCAGTAACACCGCCCGTGCTTTCATAGTCGGGGCCCAACATCAGGTGGCAGCCCAGGTCGATAATCATGCGATGTGCGGTCCCTGACAAACTCCATCCCGCGCTTGGCCTTCCCTGCGACACGAGTGATACGCTGGTGAGCAATAGGGCGAGGGCAGAAGGAATGCTGGGTTTGTCGAGTTCATCGATAAGAAGCTCACGGAATCGATCGTAGAAACGCCTGCCCACACTTCCGGGGTCTTCTGGGTCGGCACGTAGACATAGGCGGTCGCTATACAGAGAGGTCGAGTAAAAGATGGCGTTGAGGAGGAGTTTGTTGGCAAAGGGGCCGCCGCCGCTGGCTAGACTGTCCATGATGGCAGGGCGATATGAAATGAGGTAGGCGTAGTGCTGTCGGTTGAAGTGCAAGTCGAGGAGATGCTTGGCCAGCTCGGGATCAACGCCGTCCAGGTCCATCAGGTCCCGCGGGTTGCGGAACATGCGCGCTTCCCGCTGCCGTTGAAGCGCCGCATTGCTTATGAGTCGGGCCTTGGAGGCAGATATGGCATCATCACCTTTGCGGGTCATGGTGTTGATGTTTTCTCGGTGCTGCGCGCGAGACGTAGGGTTCATGATACTCGCAAGACCATGGACCGCAGAGACATAACCGTTCTCGTGGAAGACACCAGCGACTCGGGCTTCGCTGGGCGACAAGCCAGTGCCATCCCCGTTGCCGTCATTGCTTATAGGCCGAGGTACCGATTTCGCAGGAGCCAGATCGACAGAATCAATGGGCGCTTGGCCTGTTCGCGAGAGAAGGGTATTGAAGCTGTCCAGTCGCGGCTTGGTCTCATCAGTCGGACCAACGCTACTTCGGGGCGGCGAGGAGAGGAAGCTGGCGCCCATCTCTTGCGCGGCTGTCGAGGCTGTAGGAGTCGGGAGAGGGCTTGCGATGGCGGCGGTCGAGGCAAGGCGGCTCAGGCCATGGGTCGTATAGTCTTGGGAGGCGCGGGAGGGATGATCCGTGTCCATAAGCTCGGCGGTCCAAGCAGCTTGCATCTCGGGAGTAAGAATTCCGGCGGCCTTCATGTGGTCGAGCATGGTAGCAATGGTGGCTTCGAGGCTTTGGACACGAGCTCGAGAGGGACGAGGTTCACGGCGGGCATCGTGAGGGTAGACGCAGGACAAGTTATTGGTGCTGCACTCGACGCACTGAGGGCGCGCGCCGTCGCACCGAACCTTTTTCTGGCGGCATGGCGTGCAAGTCTTGCAAAGAGCGCCACCGGACGAAGGGCGCGAAACTCCTCGCGAGTCTCGTCCGGTGCGTTTCACAACCTTGTTGGGGCCCGTCATTTGCAGTGGCCGTCGTATGCCGCTGGCGCGGGCTTCGTCGAGGGGATCGAAATCAGTCGGCGACGTGGTCTCTGGCAGCGGTGGTGGTGATGGTCGCACAAGAAAAGAATCTCGTGGTGTTGAGGCGTTGAGCGAAATGTGCGCGAGGTGCCCAGGTGAGCGGCATCGGTCGCCGGTTATTTCGGTGAGGGACCTCGTACGTACCGAAAGGGCGTCTTGCCATGCCCCGGGGAGCATCGGGCCATATTTCTAGGTGAACGGCCCACTGAAGAGTAGCGGCCAGGAGCCCGCAGCCACTAAAAACCGGGCGCCGAGTCCGCGAGAGGAAAGGCCTCCCCGGTCGAATCGGGGTCCAGCCCGGCTCCACCCGATTCTCTCCGCAAGGTAGGGTCATCAAGGACACGATGAATGGCCGGAACAGCTGCTGATGTGGAGGGCAGAGTCGGAAGTCGAGCGTTTGAGGAGGAAGGGATCGCTCCAAAGGACAAAGGTTGTTTATGTGAAGCTATCGTTCAATTTGGGCAAAGTTCCCTGGAGATGTGACACGAAGCAGGGCCGGGCATATTTCGGAGTCCTCGGTGTGTTGGCCGTTGAGCTTGAAGCTCCGAATAGCTCCAAAGCCATCATGTAGCCATGCAGTTCTCTGCGGTAGATGACTGCAACCCCGCATTTGTCTAATCTGGTTTGAGTCAAGCCTCGGCTGGTGGGAGTCTAAATGAAGAGTGTCAAAGGGGGCGTTGGATGATTCGGGGCATTGGAACTCACCAGGTGCAGATCCTCGATGTGGTTGCACAGGTGGCCTCAACAGTCAGCACCTGTTCCTGGCTGTTTGAGTCTACCTTCCGGTAGTGCTGATGTGGTAAGAAGTGAGGAGAGCTCCGTTGGTCCGATAACGCAGGGTGTATCATGTTAGCACAGGGAGACATGACTGTCCTGGATATATTCCCAAGATAGGTAGACTTAGGCGGATGAGGAGGCTCCCATACACCAGAGATGAGGTGCCTTGGAAACCAGGCGAATAACGGACTCGGAGAATCTATAGACTCTATGCTGTCGCAATCCTCAGGTGTGTAGGAACCAAATGTACATGCCTTCGAGTGACGCTTTGGACACGTCGAAATACTGCTTCACAAGCAATATGCGAAACGAATCAACAACCTCAGTCGCGCTGATTGGCCAGAAATATTGAGCGATCTGCGGTTTCGGTGCCTCCAACATGGACTCTGGACTACCCTAAACCTTCATCACGAGCGCACTCGGCGAGCGGCTCCAGCCTCACCAGAGCCTCTAATTGAAGTGTAATTACTTCCGAAGCACTCTATTCTTTAGCCTTGTTCGTAGATATTTGTCCAGTTTGGAGAGATGCCTGGGTAACACCGCCTGGCTGTGCCTTGCGAGGGATGACTCAGCGTCTATGGAGGACAATCATTCAGCCTGCTGAGTTCTGCCTTGGGCGTTCTCGCAAGAAATACAAAACAGTTCTCTTCAGCCTCGGTCAACACCACTATTTACTACCATCAAGAATCCATTCGTTGGCGGAAACCCCATCTCTAATTTAAACTACAAGCGTTGAGACCAGCCCGAATGTCATCAGCTGCCCCTCATCCCCGCGTTGGCGTTGCTGCCATCATCTACGGCCCTAGCGGTAAGATCGTCGCAGGGAAGCGCACAGGGAGCCATGGAGCGGGTGAGCGGCATTTCTGATCCTGGTTTTGATAGTGTCTAATATGTCCTAGGCACCTGGCAACTCCCCGGAGGCCACCTCGAGTACGGCGAGAGTATCCTCGTCTGTGCCGAACGCGAAGTCCTTGAGGAGACGGGACTCGAGGTGCGAGGCGTTAAAGTCGTCGCTGTGACAAACGACATCTTCCAAAAGGAAGAAAAGCATTACATTACCTTGTTTGTCCGCTGCGAAATGGAGGACGAGAACGCGCAGCCTCAGGTATGCTGATGCGATGACTGCCGAGCCGTGCATGCGACTGACCACTCGCAGGTCCTCGAGCCCGAAAAGTGCGAAGGATGGCACTGGAAGACATGGCAAGACCTGAAGCGGCTGCTACCAGCCGTGTCGCAGGGCACAGAGACGTCGCAGGGGGAAAGCCTGTTCCTACCGCTAGTGAACCTGTTCGAGCAGACGGCCGATCTGGATGATCTGAGACTGGGCGCTTGAGGGCATAGAAGGGAAGCGGAGCTAGGCGTTCGGTCGATAGAATTGCGGGGAAACGAGAAATGAGTGAACGTTTTCTGGGCTTTGCGTGAAGAAGCGATGAGCCGAGGTATGTCGATATGATGATGCCGAACGGCACCGGCGCTATCTTCTGATGAAGCATCCCCTATGTCCTAACTGTAAACGTCATGGTCGTTGAAAGGGGCGCTACACCTGTCGGGCTGTATCTTGTCTCGAGTATGTGTGCTTCCCGTCAACGGCGGGTCATCTCGATCAATTTTTAATTATGTTTTGCATCGTCCATCTCACCGAGGGAAGTTTCTTTTTCGCCCTTGGGGCTATCTACATAGCTTTAAAAACATTTATTTACGCAAGTTATGTTTAGAGAAGAGGATTGCTTGCGGTTGACACAGCTCATGGTATCTCAATTTGGTCGTTGCCCTATGGCGATGATGTCAAGGGCAGACTGGACACTGTGCTGGCTGCCGACACTTAAACGAGAGATCAAGTTCAATTGACCAATGTTCAAGGAGCCTCAGAGACCACTGAAACCGGGGCGGTATATGGATAAATCGCTCGTTCGGCTCATGTCCTGTCTCGGGGGTACAATTGAACCTACCTCGTCCATAGGCTTCCCTGGCTGACAGCTTGATGATCGGCGAAATTGTTTCTTTTCCTCAAGACGCATTATTGAAGGTTCAATTTAGAATTACGACTAAATATAAGCATCAGAATGATTCAGCAAGGCGGCTGGTCGAGCCGCCCACACAAAGTCCCTCGAGACTATCCACAATAGCTTCTTGAACACGATTCCGAAGGTCTCAGAGTACGATGAAGCTTCAAAGTCAGAGTCTTACCAGAATCTCACGAGATCCAAACTATTGGGATGCTATGTATATATAATGGGATGCAAGCTCCACCCAACAGATTCCCATCATCACCAGCACTCGCCATTCCATCATCTCCTCAATCCTCCAGTCGCTCGCTACACCTCTCCTCCAGTCACTCCTTGATCTCAATTATTATATCGCCCCAAATGGCTGTAAACACTGTTTCTCAGCTTGATGTCATCAGCCACGATAACGGTTGTCTCCTTGACATCACTAAGCTGATTGACCTGACCGTCTGCCCTAAGATCGAACTCGTCGGCAAGAAGCCTCACAAGGTTGAGAACAAGGACGACTACGTAGTCGTCACTCCCACTACTCCCACTACCAACGGGGCTGGCCAATCCCAAGGTGGTACCACCCATGCCGATTGCTACAAGGTCCCCGAGCAGGTGTGCAAAAAGAGCACCGTCATTGCCGACATCCAGTTGTCGGTTCTCCTTGGCCTCCTCACCAAGGTGGATCTCGAAAAGTACCTTCGCATAACCGGCGACCTGACCAAGACCGCAAGTCTTAACGGGGGCGAGGTGAACGTCGATTCGTACCTTGGTGTTGATGTCGGCGGCACAGGCGGCCTTCTCAATCTCGATGTTGGCAGGAAGAATGACGGAAGCTCGCTGCTCAACCTTGATGTCCTTGGCTCTGATGGTCTTCTTAAGCTTGATCTCAATGGCAAGCCTCTCCTCAATGCTAACGCTGGCGTCGGTGTTGGTGCCAATGTCGGTGTCGGAACCCACAAGCGTCGATCTGGTGGTCTTCTGGGCCTCAATATTGGCGGCACGTCCGAAAACAATAATAACCATCTCATTGACGCCGGCGTTCTTACTACCGGCTCCAAGGATAAAGATGGCCAGGATGAGAGCACAGGCAACAATTACCCCAGCAGCGGCAATGGCAACCCTTATCCCCCCAACAACTCCGGCTATCAGCCAAAGAACAAGCCGGATCTCAGCCGCCACTACCAGCCTATTTGCAACAAGGGTTTCAAGCAGGAGTACATTAGCCGAACTCACCAGGAGCACGCCGGCGACGTGAACCAGTGTCTCGCCATCTGCCAGGCCAAGAGCGCTCTTCTGACTCTGTCTGCCCACGTCAACATCGGCGATACTGCTCACATCAACGTCTGCGCCGCCATCCAGTATGTAGAGACTGCCCAGGGCGGAAACTGCCATTACATGGTCGCACCGGAGAACCAGCCCTGTGAGGAGGGCTACCTTGAGGAGAAGGACAACTGTGCCACCTTCATCCGCAATTAGGCTGGTGCGATGGGCAGGTATTGAACCGAATATGGGCTTCTAAGTAAGGTTAATCGCTACTGATGGGTCTATGAGCTAGGATTTTTTGAGCTGCGGTGTCTTGGACGGATACTTGGGAAATACGCATGGCTGCAGGCTTGGACAAGCATTCGATCGGGTGCCATTTCGTTTCCTTATACAAACTTCAGACATAGAACTTAGACATAATTCACGTTTACTTTTTCCTCGGTGAGATAGCGGAGTCTTATTGTGAGATGGTCTGGTGATTCTGCGACAATGCAGGCGGCACACGAGGCCGAGTGAGATGTCTCAGTTGGCTGTGTCAATCGGGGGAGGATCTGAGAGCTTTGGGATCTAACCTCGACCATGAATCAATTGTGGAAAAGGAAGAGACTGTTGGTTATCTTTGTAATGTTGGTTGCAAGACTTAGACCGAGAGATAATCACACTCAGGCTGAGGAGAGAGGACGCGTGCTTTCTCCCGTTGAGTAGTGATAGGCATCGACTGCCTCGAGTAAGTGATAAGACTGAAATGATCTTAGACCTTCAATAATACATGTTTTAATCAGTTTTTAACATGTAATGATAAAAACTATGCCTCCTGTGAAGCAATAGAGGACATGCCTCTTGAGCGCTGGTGGTGAGATGAGAGCTGTCCAATATTTCTAAAACCGATATGCAACTATCGCGTCTTGTGACCTCACCAGTTAAGCTCCGAGCTTCCCATGACGACTCCCCTCTCCCTGAGCCACTACTTTGGTTCAGCCCCCCATTATTCGCCCTTGCTTCTCGAGCTTCATTATTTGCTTCTCCAATGCCATAGTCGCCATATCATTTAGCTGCACAATCGCAGCATGTCATTATCACCATGTCGTCCCTCGCCGAACCCCGTCGCCCCCGTATCCTCGCCAGGAATCGCAAGCTCCGCCACCTTCGCGGAGTCTGGCTGCGCAACCTGTCCTTCGCGCCGACGAACCTTAGAAGCGCCGACGACGCAGACCTGAACACGAGCCCCAAGAAGCTGCCTGTGCTGAGAGAGACGAGCCAATTGCACCCGTCGCGATCCTCCGAGAGCTTGAGAACGGATAGCTTGCGGCCCGATGCGTTGCGGCCGCCGCAGAAGCGTAGGACGAGCTTGAGCTTGGCGCATGCGAACCCTGTCGCGAGGCAAAAGAAGCTCGAGACGTTGGTTGAGGATGCGGTTGGGGATGTCTTTTACTCGCTACACGTGGAGGGTGATGCTGAGCCCAGCTACATCAGCGAGGTGCGAGAGAAGGCGGCGGTAAGACAAGCGGACTAGCAGCAGGAACCGACATCTGACAACGGTGTAGAACTTCAATTTCAAGTTTTTTAACCTTGGAAGCTGTGAATCCGCCATCTCGAGATCTTGCGCCTTGACCATCCGCGTATGGGCCAGACGACCGAAACACACCTCGTGGATCTTCCTGCTTGAGGAATCGATAGACCTGCGTCGTCTTAACTTTATAGGCACGCTTATGAACCGAAATTTCCCCCCGAATGCGCTCGTATTCCACCTCGAAGACGGCCTCTACTCGCTCGATTTCCCGAATAAGATATCGGAACCCAAACAAGCCCCGGCGATGGCCACATCGTCGTACAACGCCCTCATGAAGCTGGCCAACCTCGAAAGCTCAATAGAGGACGCTATGGAGACTCAGCAACGGCTTATGGAGGAAATAAACCAGATATTAGACGAGAGCCCGGTCGACAGGTCGCAAACGGCACAGGAGTCGGTCTCTCTGGCCGAAAAGTACATCGCCGCGCAACGACGCGCGAATAAGCAATCGCAGAAGAAGCGAGACGAACTGCGAGAGTCGATCAGAAGCCGCAGGGAAGCTATCGCGAAGGGGAGAGAGCTACAGGCCAAAGCGGAGGAGGATATTGCCAATAACAAGGAGAAATTGGTGGCGTCGAAGGAGCTTCTCGAACAAACGCAGCAGCAAATCCGAGGTCAACGAAGGCGCATATGCTCCGATCTCGCTGACATATTCCCTATCACTGCAATCCCGAACGCACCACCACTTTCATTCCAGATCTGCAACATCCCCCTCCCGAACTCCACGTACGATGCTGCCACGGCGAGACAGATCACAGAGGACGTCCTGTCGGCTGGACTCGGATTTGTAGCGATGCTCACCCGCCACTTGCAGTTCTACCTCTCCCACCCACTACCGTACCCTCTCGACTGGTTCGGCTCTCGCTCATACGCTCGTGATGACATTTCTCAATTGTCAGACAAGTCCATGTCGCGCAGAGAGTTCCCTCTTTATCTACCTCGCGGGGGCTCCACAGCAGGTCAATGGCGATTCGAATACGGCTGGTTCCTCCTCAACAAAGACATCGAGGCTCTTTGCGCCTCCCAAGGCCTCCGCGTTGTCGATATCCGCCACTCCCTCCCGAACCTTAAGTACCTGCTCTATGTGTGCAGTGCTGGCAGTGATCAAGTGCCCGAGCGTAAAAAGGGCGGTGTCCGTGGCCTGTGGGCTGGCAGACTCAAGGGGAGGATGTCAACCATGTCGGCGCAGTTCGATGGCGACAGCAGCAGCATTACAGAGAGCCGGAGGGGGAGCGTCGACAGCGAGATCATGAACCAGCATGGCGATGCGTTGAGGACGGCGATGTTGAAGAGCAATGGATTTAATAAGGACGAGTCGCCAGTGAGCCCGGATGATGGTATTGCGTTGCCGTTTGGAGAGGAGGATGCCAAGTTTACGTTGAGGACAAAGGGATTGAGAGAGAATGTGTCTAGGTGAGGAGTACTCGAGCGGGTTATTTTTAGAATTGGGCATGGTAACATGGCGTCGACGGAGTGGTGTGGTGTCTGTTGACTTTGGCGCTGTGACTCTGACAGTCATTGACAGCGTGTTTAAGATGTGGTTGATGAATGGCAACATTCTCATTGAGGAGTCTCCCGTGCTATCTAATGACTGGTCTCCTTGCTAATGAACCCATTCCCGACTGACCCTTTGTCAAAGTATGACGCATTCGGTTGGTGCCCCTATGTCATATATTTGAGCTTCCTCTGGTACCTGTTCTTGTACTTCTGGGAATGTCTGGGTCTGAATCGCAGTCTCCCGCCTTGCCAGCCTGTACAGTCGCCGCTTGATCGCAAGAGCCTCCTCCAAATACTCGGCTCCTTCAACATCATTCTGATAGTCCAATAGTATTGCTTCTAACTCATTACATCGATAGGAGTCTGTGATGGATGCCCAAACCATCTTGAGATAGTCTGGCGTAAAGGCAGCACCGTTCGGTCGGGAATCGGCGCATTGCTCCGTCAACGAGATGGCATCGTCGACATACTCGTGAGAGTCTTCGAGGAGGGTTGGATCATCATCGAACATTCGCATAACATGGTTTATGATGGCTCCCAGCGCAATGAGGGTCGCGTACGCGAAACGGTACGACCCGCAGATCCTCTGGCTCATAGGTGTTGCCGTCGGTGCCTTTGCTGCCATTGTTGATAGGGCAACTAGTTGGCGGACCTTTGGCTTTTCGGATTGGACGAGGTTGTAGATGCATTGGAGCTGGTACAGGTGCTGGCCTGGGGAGCGGATGAAGATGGATGCCTCTGCTATAGTGGTGGGTTCCAGACTAAGGAAGGATCCTTGGTGGTATTTCACCGGTCGGGGGGTGCCGGATCTCTCGCAAACATCCCAGAACCATTGGCCCAATTCAAATTTGGGGTTCAGGATGCTTGCCAGGACCTATAGTTGTTAGTGCATTGCGGAAGAGTCATCCTTCGGTGGTCTTACTGCCAGTTGAGTGAGCCCTTGGAGGTATTCTGGCTCAATTTCTCCCATCTTCCCACCGACGATTGCCTCTCGGAAAAGATATGATATCATCTCACGATGTTGCTCCGCATGTTTTCGATCGACCCAAGCCTACCGTTGTCAGTGTCTAATGTTTGGATTTGTACGAGCCCGACTTGCTTACATGACAAATAAACATGATGGAGACCAGTCGCATTTTTAGAACAATCGACTCGAGAGGATCGTTTATCGCATTCCTCGTAGCAGAGATCGCCTCACCATACCGTGCAAGGGCGTCCACCTTGGAATGATGATACTGGCGAGCCCTGTATAACGAAACCATGGCGGATACGCAGGAATCGAGGGCCGGGTTGGAACCTACTTGGGACGGCAGGTCGGGAATGAGTCTGCCTCCAAAGGCGCGGATGTCGTATCTGATGTCCTCTATGCCGAGGATGTGGACCAAGGACGACGCCACTCGGGTGGTCCCGTTGGTAGGGCTGCCCTTTGGTGACGGAGTAAGCTGCTTCTCCTCAGCCTGGAATGACTGGAATTTCCATCGTTTGACTCCGTTGCCGATGCATGGGATACCGAGGCGCTTGCATCTGCCGCAGTTTGGTTTTGTTTGGTCACACTATATGCACATTCGGTCAGTGGTGAATCATCACTTTGTCATAAGCTCATGTGCTTGACTCACTCGTTTCTTTTGCCTTCGACAGGCCTCGCAGCCCCGACTGTGTGGCGTTCCCGGCATGGTGGAGGATGTTTGTGATGAAGAATTGGTGTTGCAGTAAAGTCTTGGTTTGCAATTGACTGCTTACTTGGTGAGAAGTGGTGGAGGTGGAAAATGAAGCACATACCTATTATATAACCCAGGAGGATTTGGGACTGCGTCCAACCAGGGTTCCCCACGTGATCCCTGCGAGGTCTTGGCAAAAGGGAGACAGCTCAAAAGGACCCTGGAGGTCGAATTTAACCCACACTGCGCCTTTTTTGGGGGGCTGTGCGCTAACGGTGACAGGGGAGAGGTGGTGGTGGTGGTGGTGACCATCAGCCTTAAAACAAGCCACTGCATTGCATTACCCGAGGACCTAGACGGCGGGAAAGGGGGGGCCGTAAATCTCGTATATCGTTGGAGGATGCATTAGCGAGACCGAGGGAACTTTTGCCGGGGTTTGTTGTCTTTTTTTGGGAAGAGCATCACACCATCATAGTTTGACATAAGGCTGAATGCACTGTTCAGTGCTTTAATTCATAGATTCTACCACGAGTGACCTTGTAGCCTTGCATGGTCTCCTTCTATTCCTTTCTCTCCTTGTCCTTCTGTTCCTGGGCCCTTATGGCTGCCCTTTCCTTTGCGGCCCTGCACTTGGCGCACAGCTCCGGGGGAATCTTGGCTTCGTGGGCCTCGATTTCCTTGTCGCATGGCTTGTTTTGCCGCTTCTTTTCACATTCCTCGTCGATCTGTTCGTAGTGCTCGAGAGAGTTGCATGTCGAGCACCAGTCTCTAAAGAAAAGGGTTCGGCACATTTCGACGGGCGGCGTTGGGTTGTTTGGGGACTAGAAGTAGGTGGTTTGATTGTGTCAGTAGACGTAGTCGTTGAAGTTGAAGATCCGAAGATTGCATGGTGCTTGGAGGATGCCTTGAAGGTATTGATATAATAGTATTCTTCCCTTATTCAAAGCTGTTTGATGCTTCTACTAGGTCGGCTTGAAGTGCACATCAACGTCAATCAGTCCCTCTCCTCTGCTGCTCGTCACGCAGGTATCGACACGTGAAGAACTATTCCGACTTGACAGAATCTTCAAGAGTGTTATTTGACGAATTACTGGCGCTGATTTCGAGTTTGGATAGCTTATTGTTCTTGAATCAAGTACACACATATTCATCCTGTGAGAGACCCGGCTGCAGACACTGCTATACTAAACGTGAATCAGGCCAGCTGTGGAAGCCCGTGGCAGTCATTTTGGAAAGACATTATTATGCCATTAGCAGTGATTTTTGGGGATGATTTTCATCTCATCAGCCGTAAGAACGTGCATGTGACTCTCTCTATGTCCGTTGATCACCCCAAGATACCTTTTTGCAAAGACCTTAATGGTGATTTTAATACTAAATACAATTGAAGTCGATGCCTTTAGAATTGCGTCCTCTACCAACAACGGCGGCCCCCAAGATCTCGATAGCCGCCCCTGACGCCTAGCTTCCGCCTGTCAACCTTACTTCCACATCACTACTCCACCCAACACAGGAACATTACTATTTTCAGCCCATGCGCAGAAAAGCTTGGCCGAGGCCATGCCCGCACGAGCATATAATCAGCCGGGCCACAACCGACCCGACGGGAAGTGGGTAGACCCGAGAGACCGTGATTGGCGGCGGGAAATTGACCGGGGGAAACTGTGTGACACCAAGTCTGACAGGCTACACCCAAGCGGCTGGAATCTCCCAAAACAAAAGTTCCCTCCTCTTGGGTAAGTCGCACACGCTCCCAAAAGGTGCAAATAGACGAAAAACGTGGAGACCCTTCAAACGTGGTCCATCCCAATATGCCTTGTCGTGGGGCTTTTGCGACCCTACTTTTTTTTCCATACAATGCGGCTCTTGCTTAGCTGCATTATCGACGACAACCAACCTCGATTCTATGCATGACAGCCGCTTTGCATCACGGGGGAGGGATGGGTGATTAGGTCAATACGAGATATCTAGAGCTGGTTGTTGAGGCTGACTGTTTTCAAGCCATCATCGATCGACACCAAAGTCCCAAAAAACACGTGTGTTGGAGGTTGATCAGTTTCAACTAATAGGACCACGTTCTGATTAGATGTGGCGTTATTTAAGGCAAGCAAGGCAGAATCGAGGAGGTGAAAGTGGTCGTATGATGCAGAGACCGATAGTCTTTTCGAAACAATGCACCTACTTCTATTACTAGCTGAAATCTTACATGAAACCAGACATTTCTACGTAACGTAACACTCATCCTCCGCTACAGTGCCGTCTATCTTGTCCCATACCCCATGCTCGCTCCGGAAGAACTACCCGCCCAACTCCCCTCGGCTGCATTGCTTGGCCGAGCATCAACATGTTGGAAAACGGCAATGCCACTCATGACTGCCATCAAGGCCCAGTGGTAGCCCATCTCTGAAGTAGCTCCGCTTCCGCGGTACTGGAATGCACCAACCTGTGGTGTTGACAAGGTCTTTTCCTCTGCAAACACTGCAACAAGCTCCCGGCTCTGAGTTGAGGACCCGGGGCTGGATTGGTCAGATGCTCTGCTACCATGACGCCGCGGAGAGCGAGTATATTCATGGACGTATTGGGGTGAGTACTGTTGCTGGTTGGGGCCGAGTCGTAGGAGTTTCCAGCCTGAACTTGATTTTCCGAGCTTCTTGATCTCTTTTCCGCTTGAACGATGCCATTCAAATGACTCGGCGTAACCGCTCTGGCCGTTTCCAACCATCATGGTGAAGTAGTAGCGAGTTTCGTTCTGTAGACGCTCGCATTCCATGGCGACTTGGCTGGGCAGGATGCCGTAACTTGGAACTCCAGGGAGATGAAAGGTAAAATCATTTCCTCCTTTTTCGACATAGACGATCGGTGAGCCTTCGAGGTTGTCTCCTGGGTAGAGGACTGTAGGACCTCCCCAGCCCTGAGGCATGTTGACTGAATATGAAATTGCCGATCTTGGGGCAGAGATGAAGAGGACCATGTTGGACCAAGACTGCATCCAGGAGAGCTCCATGGTATGAGGGAGTCCAATGCGAGCTACATGGTCTGGGATCTCGAGGGGACCATTCGGTCTTGCAGCTCTGGCTCCCGTGTCGGTTTCGTAGAGGTCCTGAAGACCAGGCACAAACGGAGGAAAGATCATGTTGGTGTTTCGACTCGGAGGGTATGACCCAAAAGATCAATATCAATGGTGTTTCTGAGCTTCTGTCAGATCGAGACGATGCAGTTCTGCTTGTCTGTAGTTTCAACGGCATATCTTGGACGAAATCGACGATGGTTTATATCCAAAAAAATTCTCAAAGCATATACGTAGCTGTTGAGTCTTTCCGGTGGCAGTCAGGAGAGTCATCCATGACACCTCGACTTAAACTCGATTGGGGACAAACGATGCGATCCCTGAAGGCCTTCTTGTAGCGGCTCTCCCCAGCTTAGTCTTGGGGATGGGAGTGACTCCCTATACACAATGAGGGCATCCCGACCTGCCATTGGCTAACCAATCAGTTGGCAAGAGATGATTCAAGTCCACCCATGTCGAGATGTGATCCCTGCTTCAGCCCACCTTTCCTAAATCGGAAGAATCGAGCGCCAGATGGGTCCGCGCATACAACCACGTCATAATCAGCCTTATCAGAGGGTCCCGGGTTCTGGCGCTCGCAACACATGGCGACTGGGGAACCCGGTCGTCAGCGTCGCTGATCGACGACTTGCCAGTTCCCCCCTGAGAGACTAGACTCGTTCTAGCCTAGGGCATGTCCTTTTGACAACCTTTTGCCGTCCCTCACCGAACCCCCTGCAGAGCTGTGATGAGAAGGCTAATTAACCCAAATTACATGCAGCTCCCCATTGGACGGTAGATGAAACTGGTGGCAACTCAGCCCGTAAGCTCTTGGCAAAGTCCTCAAAGGTACAACCAACGGTCGGGTGGCTGTGCTGGCGCGGCTAGATTAGCAAGTCTCGTGTTGTTTCTTTGCGCAGGGCGGAACGAAATGGCGGGATCTTGGCACTGTGGCTAAGGTTACCCCCTTGTGCAGATTGCAGTGGCAGATTTACGGCTCTGGCGCACTTTCTGTCCGCTTAGGGATGGGGCGCAGCTGAGCTCTGTGATGCGGCTGGACTCTATGATGCAGCAACCGTCCTTGACCAACACCTTGTGTTTACTGCTCACGACTATCAGCGGATGATTTGGCCTGTATAAATGAAGGACCTTTGGGGACTTCTGAAAAGGTTGTTTAGTCGATCACCATCGAGATTCAATCTTCTCCACTCTTTCAAGCCATGTTTGCCTCGAAATGGCCTCCTTGGGCTCGTGTTGAGCGGCATTCCTTCGGCGTTGCCCCAGTTTGACATGGGGGATCCAAGCCGAAGCCTTCGAATGGAAGGAGTGTGACTTCTTCCCCGAATCTATCGAAAGAACTTTACTGTTTCGGTTCAATGGGCCGCCTTGGAGGTTCCCCTTGGTCGCAACGACGGTGGCTCTGGACTTCTCCGGCTTGATCTCGCCAGAGTCAAGGCCACTAACACCGGGCCTTCCAAGAAGGGCTTTTATTTTCAACCCGGGTGGCCCTGGGTTTCCTGGAGCATCGTCTGTTGCTACATTGGGTAAGAAGTTACTAGAGTACGTCAACCTTCGTCCTAGCATGAATAGCACTAATAGTATGGGGCTAGGGGTGGGAGGTTTGATATTATTAGGTTTGATCCTCGGCAAGTATCGAGTCTCTGATGTACCTATCCCCTTGCTAACTGGTCCATAGGGGCACTAGAAGAATAATCCCGTTCACATGTGCCGGGGCAAAAGACCAAAGCAAAGTCAAGCAAGCTATCTCGCTGAAGCAATATTACTGTCACTATACCATAGAAGGATGCATACGAGTCGATCTATCTATCTGATGTGCGCGGCTGCCGGCAGCTTGCCTTCACTATAACAAAGAACACATCGTCTTTCCATATCTCTAGCATCATAATAAACCCGATGCTAACATATTGGCCAAATTCTATCTAAGAATGAGTCAAAACTCAGTTCTGATGCATCGCGAAAGGTTATTTGCCTCTCAGAGGCTATCAAGTCTGACCGCACTCCCCCCCGGGGGACTTCCTCTTCCACCTTAAACCACCACGAAAATGCCGTCCTGCCGCACCGTCATATACGAGTCGATCAAAGAGCTATGGAACCTCAATATAGAGGTTGCTGAGCTCTGTTATAAGAGCCACAAGGATACAGGGGATTGCGTCAACTCAGCCTTTGTGGCACGAGACATGGTGACAATCGTCGACGTTCTTGATGAATATGGCATACTAAGATTCTAGGAGTATCCTACGACATTACACTCGCACAAACCGTCACCGCCATGTTCCCCAATCGCATGGAGCGTGTCTTTATCGATAGTGTGATGCATCCCAGTTGGTTGAAATATGATATTGTTATGATGCTTTGGGCATGGCAACATCCTTGTGTTGTTTGCGCAAAGTACAGGTATGTATTACCTAAGGCCGGCAATCAACTTCTAGGTGCTTGGAGACTATAGTCCAATCCTCTCACTAGCTGAAGATTACAAGACACGGGAAAACCAAGTCGTCTCGGATCACCAGCCTAACATCGCACCTGATATCACTCTGGTCCTGACACGGGTCACAGGTGTGAAAACTGGACACGCACCGATCGAGACCTTTCCCCTAACTATTGTACAACTGATCGATTTGATCACCTAAGATGTGTCTGACTAGGCCACCTACCCTCTTCCGTCGTCTCCTACATTAGCATACGCCGGAGGAGCATCATCTGAGTTGCTATATGCCGGTGGATCCATAATTTCCAAGCCCTCACCTGCCTCGATAAGATCGGCCAGGACAATAGGCCGTGTCATCCGCAACGTCGTCGCAGCCCTCAGCGGCGAAACTAACCAGGGGCTTTCAGGTAGCATAAAATGTTTCTCCAGCAGTAGCTCGATTTTGAGCATGTGAGTGACCTTGGGACCGGCTTGCTCATTGCACGCGTGATCCTCTGAGCACCGTGGGCGAATATAATTGAGGCTATAATCGAAATCACACGTAATTCGATGTTCAACCTCGTCGTTGTGCTCTTGCCAGCCTTGACAAAGAGTCTTTCCCCCTAGAAGTCTAGTCGCTGAGTGAGGCTTTAATTCTAGCACCTCACATCTTGCTTCTTGGCTTGAAGTCGCCCGTTGCTGCCCAGACGTTGGAAAGTCGGCAGATACAGACTCCTCAACCTTCCAGGTCAATCTCTTTAGCTTCCACGCTTCAACACCAACATCTGTCGTCGAAGCGACGTTGTGAAGCTGTAGGTGCACTGTGTTTGTGTCCCTAGGACAAATAACTCTGTCCAAAGACAAAGCGGCCGTGATTTTTGTAGAGCTGAAATCATATGCGTGATGCCCTTTATAGGATTGAGCCTTTATGAGGCGCTGCACTTTGAATGTCTTTCTAAAGACAATCGGTTCTCTTCCAGAGAAGGATGCTTGGGCGTATAGCTCGTATTCCACCTTTGCTAGTGGAGTATCCAGGGTGGCCGGGAGTTGATTCGAGAGAGTGAAGGAAATATTGAATTCATGTCTCCCTTCTGATAGTGGCTTCAGCTCGGATATAATATTCCATTGCTGGAGCTGGGCCTCCTTATCGGTACAGGTCGAACAGTCTCTTCTTCGAGGACCCTTATGCCGTACATGTAGCAAGACTCCAGCTTCTAAACTTTGCACTTGACGAGCCTCATCCAGGTTTAACAAGACGCGCCCCAAGACATGTGCATCACCACTGTTATCCGTGGATCCATGCAGGATGACAGTAGAGATTTCAAGTTCGATTGTGAGTTCGGTTTGTTGGGTATTGAATGGCCTGGGTTGAATCATTGACGGTGATGGGTGATCGTCGTGAGGTCCGGCTTGTTTTGGGACCCAGTGCCTTTTTGCGAACGCTGTTAGTGCAGAACGAGAGAACATGTCGTTGCTGATAATGGTGTGCAGCTGGTAAGAGGACTGGTTCAAGTCACGAGAATAGAATCCAAAATTATCAGGCCGTCTTATATCCCTGAGGAGACTAGGCAAGGTCCACGTTCTCTATCTCGGCCTCGGCGATAATCGCCGAGCGCCGTCCACCACGCCCTGGCGCCAGTCTCCAGCGCCTGCACATTGTTGGACTTTTACGTAAAGTTTCCGTTGTGTAATAATGCACGTAATTCCAGTATTTTATGAAGGTCAAGGGTAAGACGCTGTAACGCCCGCGATTGCCCAGTCGATCGCGACACCCGGTGAAAATCCATCAACCTTGGTCACATAATGTGAGAATAGTCTGGGGTCCGGTCTCATATATTTTGCCTAGAGAAGAATATATTCAACATTACAGCTAATGCTGGACTTGTTGGGTAGCTATTATATCTTGTGTGTATTACGCAGACGCTTTACGGACCTGGCAGACCAGGATAGAAGAACAAAGGTGAGTTAACCAGACGCCTACTTGTCTTCCTGCAACGATGCTTGTATGTGTCGATTTTGTAAACCTATAATGAAACTAATTCTCAACCCTAGTTTACCAATAAGAATATTAACACACGGCCGAACAGTTTCTTCAACCCCAATGGCTGTCCACTGGATAATCAACGCTCCTCCTTCGTACTCTTGTTCCCGGCAAGCTCTTTGACAAGATCATTCCATCCAAGGTCCTCTGCAAAGGGGGAAATCTTTGATTCACAAACACTGTTTTCCTTGGGCAGCTTGCCGTCGTTGAAGTAGTCCGTCATGGCCTTTGATATGCATTCCGAGGCGATCCCCAGAGCCGTGTGCTGTCGAATTGATTAGCTCATTATTCCTTGGTGCTGGGGGTCAACTTACGCCCGGCATATCGTGTTGCAGCAGCACACTGCCTTCAAGAGTTTCGCTGACGTTGCGGGCCGAGACAAGCGGAGTCACAGGATCGTACTGGCTTGAAATCACCAGCACCGGGTTCTTGGTCTTGACCTTGAAGTCTCCCTCATATCGCTCCTTGGCCGGGAGCTTCCACTGCGCGCATCGCATGTCCATCATTTCGGTGACATCAGCTACCAATCTGCTGTCATCCCACCGCTCGTCCAAGTACGGGATCATGTCCTTGATGTCCTCGGTGTGATCAAGCGAGTCGCTGCACCGGATTCCGAATATAGCCTCGTTGCGATCTCCATCATCGCCAGAAGCACCAGAATCCTGGGTGGATAATCCTGCTACGTCGCGGTCCAGGACGAGCTTCAGCATATGGGCACCGTACCGCCACTTGGAAGGCGATTTGAGCCAGGTCAAAACTTGGGTCTTAATAAAGCCATAGTCGATGATGAGACCTCCATCTGTGACAATAGGTTCGAGTCGGAGCTTGTCAAACATCTCGTAGAGTTCGCTTTCAAGCTTGTCGGCTTTGGTGAAGTTGGCGGCGAGTTCGCAGTCGTCTGGGGCAGCGACGCATTCCTTGCAGAACCTGGAAAACGTCTTGTCGGCATCCGCAACAAAGTCAATGTACCTAGACGTAGCCGAGCCGTGGTTAGTGATTTGCGTTGATCCTACGGGGAGTCCACGTACCGATTCACTCGCCACTGGAAGGGGTTCACAACGGCGTCGATTACCATCCTGTCGATCTTTTTGGGAAACATGGCTGCCAGGGTGGCGCCTAGAACGGTACCATAGGACAGTCCTAGACGATATAAGTGAAATGCCATAGTCTTTCAAGACTGGACACTTACCCCAGTAACGAATCATGCCGTCCTCGTCCAGAGCTTCTGCGATGCGCATCACATCTCGGGCCACGAATGCCGTACCGAGGAATTGGCCAGTTCTGTTTTGAGCGGCCGCGCAGGTCTCGGCAAAGATCTGGCTCGTAGCCCAGTTTTTGCCTCGGGACATGGGGAACGCGCCAAAGACGGGACCGTATTTCCCCGTGTCGAAAACCGCCCTTGTATCGTCGTCGAAACACGAGAAGGGAATTGTGTCTCCGGTTCCTCTGAGTACCAACAATCAGTCCTTCATTGCAAACCGCATTCACTAGAGGTGCCTTGTTCTCACCTTGGGTCAAACGACACAATATCGTGCTCGCCGCCAGTGACAGTCAGCAAGGTGGAAGCCCCAGACCACAGAGTCTCAAGCCCAGATTCCCCCGGGCCTCCGGGGTTCATAATGATGCTGCCCTTTGAGGGTCCCTTGACGGCCTCGACCTTGGCCAAGTCGAGCTCAAGCGCCCTGTTGCTGTCGGGGTCGGAGTAGTCGAGTGGCACGGTCAGCTTGGCGCATTTCGTAGGCACAAGTTGTGTCTCGTTGAATTTGCAGTCCTTCCATTCGAGCTTCGGGCTTCGGGCGTGAAGAAAGGTGTCGACTGGTTTTGCCTGCGCCAGGGCGACGAGGCAGATTGGCGCGGTGAACAGGCTGAGGAGGCGCGCCATGGTGCTTGGTTGACGATGGTGAGGTTAGAGACACAACAGGATGGCGTGGATGCGGACTATATAGAGACATTAGATTTCTATATTTACCATGTGGAGAGGCCCAGGAGCTGCAATTCCAGGACGTTGGTCTGCATTACGTTGATCTACAAGTCTTGGCTATTTGTTTCCGGCTACGTTCGATGATCCTTTATGAGGCCCAATTGGGACATATTGTGCGCTGCGAATCTGACCTGCAGCGGAACTCTGGTAGCAAGGCTGATCTGAGGCAAACACTGGCTGGTGGACGTGAACCTTGTCGGCCCAGTAATACCACTTCAATTGGCAGGCCCGGGGCATGGTTAGCCATTCGATGCGCCCATGGATTTAAAGGTTGCGCCTCTCCCAGATCCCGAATTGTCAGGTCATTAGAGCCCGTTTGGGGCGCAGTGGCCTTGAATGAAGCTCCATGTTCAGAATCTGCGGACCCTGGCGAAGGCTGAGCTCATGGCCAACACTCATGTGGATATGCCCTGCCAGCAAGGATGAACACTTTTGTATGGCAAATCAGGTTGTCCAGATTCAATTAAATGCTATCCGTGGCAGCCAATGTTTGGAGCGAGTGTCTCTCAGCCGCAGTGTCAGAGGATGCTTAATCCTTGGCCTCCAGCCCATGTGGAGCGGAGACTCTTCAACAGCAAATCAAAAGAATAACAAGGCTAGCTAGTCTGATCCAGCCGCACAAGCCTTCACAGAGCGCAACGTTTTTCCGAAAAGGGAAATGACGATTGGCGGTTAAGCAGCGCTTGGTTTTGCGGCCATGCCGAAGGGTCCTGTGGTAATTTTATCGTGATGAACTCGATAGAAGAATGCTTAGCTATGGAAAAGGGGCATTGTGTCTCAGAACTCTGCATACAATTATCCTTCTTCATCCTACAGGTTGCCAGATCCAGACACACTGAGCGCCAGGCTCACATCCTTGTCTCTCTATTCGCTGTCTAGGGCCTACTATCGGTATATCTCAATTCTATCTTTCAGCCACGAAAATGGGAAACTGCGATTCGAAATCGGTGCCTGAGATTTCGATTTCAGAGGATATCGCCTATATTGGCATCCCTCAGACACTATTCCTGACCTATCTGGACTCTTGCAGCAAAATCGGCGTCAACATCGCTGCTGCAGATGCACCGTCAGGTACCCCGGCTCTATATACACTCTACCTGCCTCAGGGATGGACTGGATATGCCACTCTGCATCCTGTCCCTAGTGTCAAAGTACCTCCAATGGTTTACTCCGCCAGGAAGCGCAAAATAATCAACCTCGTTCTACCCAAGGTTCCATGCTTCGGTCTATCAGGAAGCCATCAGTCGATGAAATATGAGGGCACCCTTGAAGGAGAACGGTACTCCTTTACCATGGTAGTGGGCCAGGGATCGAGCCAGCACACAGAAAAATTTGTATGGCGCCACTCGAGCGGTGCTGATGTCAAGAGTCTCAAACACGAGAACGAGAAACTGGGCGAGAAGCTCTCAAGCTCAGGATGGAAGTTGGTGCGGCTGGGAACCGTCCAAGAGGGAGACGAGGGCATCACCAAGCAACAGACGCCCAGCAGCGACGGCACCAAAGAGTCAAAACCGGGATTCTCAAGCGATGGGAAAGAGATTGTTGCGGTTTGGGCCGATGCGAGCATCGCTACCTTGTCTACAGTCGGTATGTTCCAATTTCGAGGAAGCGGAGCAACTCCAGAGTTGGGTTATCATTGGGCACTTATGGCGGTCATGAGTGGCTTGGGAATCTGGCAGCATCAATCGGCGAGAACGGCTGGTCACAGTGATGATCTAGGGGATGCTCTAGCGGCTATCTAGGTAATGAAAGCGGAGAGTTATTCGCATAGCTAAGGACGGACTATTCAAGATAGACGTTGAGAGACACGGAGTAAGCAGAGTCAGGTCTGAGCTGACGTTATGGGATAGAGATGCTTCTTGTTTTCATGGTCGAATTGATGTGTTTCCTTTGATCCTTCTAAGGGTGGCAGAGTTAGGATACCAATGGTTGGATGGAAACACATTATTCAAACTGCGGATTCCTTTCAATAAACTCTGTGTCAAGCACCATATAAAACTGCCTCAACTTCAAGGTGCATGCATGAGAAGGCCTCGCTGTATGAACTTGAAGTGTCCTAGAGTCAAAGTTACTGAGAGAGCAGCTTCTTAAGAGCTTCCCTCAAAGCATCTTCACCCTCATCCCACCCAGGCTCAGCCTTGTCACTAAAGTCGGCTCCATAACGGTTCTCTTCATTCAAAAGAGCCGCCGTCGCAAGCATTGGGTACGCCTTAGAACCGAGCCTATTCTCGATCCCGTTCGCAGTGTCCTCCTCCCAGAGTCTGAACGCCTCCTCAGAATATCCCTCCAGCGAAACATCAACAGTCTTCCAGCCTTCCAGGCCCAAATCCTCGACGATCTTGATCAGCTCGTTAGTCGAGACAGTGTGGTTCGCGAAATAAGCAGGCCGGTTCTGATACTTTTCCGGGTTTTGCAGAACGGCAACCAGGGCCTCACCCGTCACCGCGTGTCTGCTTATGCTGCACTTTTGGTCACCGGAGCCGTAGCGGTAGATGACGCGCTTGTCCCTGTTGACCCAAAAGACGCCCTTTTCAATGGTCCAGTCGAACCAGACCCCGGTGATGATGGCTGTCCAGGCCAGTTTGCCCTGGGACTCGGCGACGATCCTCTCCAGCTGGGACTTTGCACGTAGCTTTGGTTCGAAGATGGGAACCTCTCCGAAGTGAGGATTGAAGGTGTCCCCGCTAAAGTCTGGGGTGATGACGTGCCGGACGCCCGCGGCGAGAGCCGACCTGAGAATCAGCTCTTGATGGGTGGAGGCTGCAGGATTGAATGCCTCAACCAGGGCGTCTTGGTCCTTGAGTGCAGCCGTCAAAGCCTCGGAGTCGGTATAGTTGGCTATTTTGGTGGCCACGCCGGCGGGGGGAGTGGCGGTGCTGCCCGGGCGAGTAATGCTTGTCACTTGGAAGCCAGCTTTGAGCAGAGCGGGCACGAGAGCCTCTCCGAGAGCGCCTGTAGCCTGAAGGTGAAGTTAGTAGGTAAATCGTACAAGCTGAAAATCATGGTGTTGTGGGACTTGCACCAAGGATAGCAACGGTCTTGATGGGGGCCATGTTGAAATTGAAGACGTGAACGATAGTAGAAAGTCTGCAGTTTTCGTTTGTTGATGTGAATGACCTTTTTTTTCCCATCTCATGAAGAAAAGCCCCTCATTTATATGTATTCAGTCCATCTCTAATATCTAATCTTGGCAGTTCACACAGCTCTCTTCTTGATGCCACATCCAAGTCCTGGCCTGAGATGTTGGCTAACACCACGGTCGGCAACTGGATTGGCGCTAGTTTATGCATCGGCCGCTACCCTGTCATGCATTTTATTGGCTACTCGCTAAACTTTTATGCTTGTAATCGACCGAGTTTGTCAGCGTCAACACCAGACGAATTCCTTTTTAAAGACGAGCACTCCCAGATCTGCATCGGCCGATGCATTACTTATGTCTTTGCCACCTTCAGGTCAGAGGAAACATAATAGCAAAAGAACACAATTTCGGCCGATGCATGAAACCATACCTTCTCGATATTACACAATGCCAACTTCCGTCGAGGTTGTCGAAAAGGCGTCATACACCTGCCTCCGATGCCGTACCCGCAAACAACGTTGCGACCGGTTACTCCCGAGGTGTACTCGATGTACTTTGTAAGTTCCTTGTCAATGACACGATTCATCCATTGATAACGATTCAGGAAATTAGCACGGTGTGATTATTCACTGCCTCCAAACGCCCCGAGCGGTCAATCTTGTTCCCAGCAGAGTCAGACCAAGTCACTTATCGACTTTGGGCCCTGCGGCTGGGATCTGTCCTCTCATGGCCAGAATGAACTTGTCAAGTCTGTTCTGGACTATTCTTGCAACGACAATTCGGTCATCACAATCAGGCTTACCGCCCAGTTCCACGGCATTCTCTCGGGGGTCAATCTTACATTCCCAAGTCTTGTCGATGAGTACGCACGATGTATTGATACCTGGTTTCCGATCCTCGACCTCGACGAGATGCGAAGAGTTCCCGAAGACCCCCAGGAGTCCTGGCTGAAGCCATCAGTACCGCTGCTGTGGCTGGCTATTCTGCTGGTCACAACCCAGCATTGCGGCCATATCGAGCATCTCCAGCGCAAGAGGCTGTATACTACGCTTCACTCTTTGTTTGCAACCTTGCGGTTGAGAATCGATGTCGATGTTCATCTCATTCAAGCGCAAGCTCTCGTTGTGCTTTATGAGTGCTGCCAGGGAATGCCTCGTCAAGCGTACCTAAGTCTCGGTTCCGCCATCGCCATGGCGAATTTGATAAGCATTGACGGGAAAGAATATGGAGATTCTTTGCATTGGAGAGTTGGACTTGTGCTACTTGACATGTAAGAATTGTGCCCAGTTAATATCGCCGTGCTAACAACTGGCAGAATGATTGTGTTGTCCACAATCGAGAATAAGTTGCCTCTGCATTGCTCGCCATCTGGTGCTTTTAGCAGGGCTCTCCAAGGCGAATTCTGTCCCAACACGGATACGGAGCTACCATCTCTTAGTCCGCCGTCTGAGAAGGTCCATGCTATAAGCAATGTCGTCTGGCTTGCCGCGCGTGTCCTACACTACGTGAAGTGTTCCAGGGCGGGCGCTTCGACTGACGAACGTTACTACGCTATTGACGATAAGATCAAGAGTATGATTGAAAGCCTATTAAGTCGAGAGAAGATCTACTCCGGGTCATATTGTGATTCCATCACCATGGCCCTCTGGTAAGAACGTGTCCGGTCTAGAGTCAGAGAGGAACAGTTAACAAGCGATTCTCACCTCTACAGTTGTGTTCTCATCCTACATCAAGAGCATTCAAGACAACTCGACTCTCTTCCCGGTTCCGAAGAAGATCTAGCGTTGCAAACCTCCCGTCGCATGGTTTGGGACACATGCAGAATGTCATTAGAAACTCAGAAGGACGCCGATTTAACTAGGCTTTCCTACGTCGGCATGTCCTGTGTCTTTCATTCCGTTTCCATTATAGCCCAAGACTCAACAGGTATCACCTCTCGGGACGAAATCGAGCAACTACTGCCTATTTTGGAGAGGTTTGCCAAAAGATGGGCAGTTGGAAGTAGGTTTCGGTATTCGGCATGAGTTGCATAAAGCTAAAGTGTTCTAGATATATACTTGGATCGAATCACGTCTGCAATCCGGATTGGTCACTCTGGTCAAGGAGAGTAGCGAGCTTGTTGTATAGTAGCTAAGTGACTGAATGCTTCCGAAAGCGGGAGGATGTCTGCTGGAAATAGACGAGGTCTCGATCCATCAATTCATCTAACAATTTACAGGGTATCAAATAGTATTATTATCGTAATCCAAGTATGCATGTTACTAATACATTAAAAATCATCCCTTCCTGCCCATACGCCTTGCTTTAAAGATCCGCCAGCAACCACAAAGACCACCCAAAATGCATCGCAACCAATTCTATCGGTCAGTTCCCGCAAACTTGACGCTCTTCCTCCTCTCCCTCTCCCCCGTGATCACCGCCCTCCCTGGGCTGGAGCTGAGGATGCCTCCGCTACCCTTGTTCAGCGCCTCTCGTGCCATGCCCACAGCCCGGCTCTGCGGGATCTCGTTTCCGTCGCTCTTGACGGTGCGGTCCAGTCCTGGGCGAGGACTCGATCGACGGCTGCTACTAGTCGCGCGATCATCTCTAGCTCGAGTCTTCTCAACGGCGGCACGGCCAATTTCGTCAGCGCGTGCCGTGGTAGTTTCACTTCGGTACTTGCCGGGAAGGCAGGCATGTCCACACCCATCCAAGGGACAGCAACCATCGCTATATGTGGATGGGCTACTTGAGTCCAACGAGTCAATAGGGGCGTGCCAGGCTTGTAGACAGGAAGCATGGCCACCATGTGCGCATCCAGGGCAGTACCACCACTCAGACAGCCAAGAGTCCGGGGAGTCCATAGTGTTGGCGATTTCTGAAGGAATATGGTTCGAAAGTTCGGGTTCCCGATGACCACAAACAGCACAGGGTGCCATGGCCGTGCGACAGCGCTCGCATGTCCAGATAGCGTCTGGGCCGTCCTTTGGGTCAAGCTCCCTGGGCTTGCGGCACGAGGAGCAGAAGAAACTGACTTTGCCGCCTTGTTGAGCCGGGTTGAAGATGGCTGTGTAGTTCTCGCCCCATTCTGGCAAGCCTTCTGGCCATCCTTGAATACAAACATTTCGGAGGAGAGATGCCTCGATGAAGAGACTCATGCGCATGAGGCGCGAATGGTGTTGGCGGAGTATTGCACTTGCTTGATAGTAATCGATGACCGACTCCGGCACCAGTGGTTTGAGGAGAAGAATGATAGATGAGGCGTTTAAAGCAGAGGACCGCGACTCATAGTCCAGGGCCTTTGTAATAAGTGAATAAGGGTCGAGGGGGGAAATGACGGGAGTTGAGCCGGAAGCAACGGTCGGGTGAGGATAGGCAGGGTCATCATCCCATGGGAGATAGTCAGTCTCGATGATGTGAGGGCGAACATCTTGCTGGGCGGGGAAGGGTCCCTTGAGAGGACTGGCCGATCTACTAGGATGACTGGCTAGAGCTATAATGGAGGGTTGTTGGGGCTGTTCTGGTATTGGTACAGGTTGCTCAGCGGGCGTCGGGATTGAGATCTCGGGCTGTGAGGGTTCGGTCTCTAACGGCTCAGATGTTTGAGAAGGAAAGGTATCGTCAGTGCCCATCGTGGTCTGCGAAATCATAAACACTTCTTCCGGTGAGTCAGTTCCGGTCTTCTTGTTGCGCGGCTTGGGCGAGTCTTTGGGAGTGTCGGTCGAAGCGTCGACTTCCTCGCCTCGAATCCGACTAGGATATTCCTGGCCATCCTTGTCCATATCGGAAGCATGTCTCGCAAGGCTCGATCGCCAAGGTCCGGTCGTTTTGGGGGCTGGCGCAGGCGGCTGTTTGGTTGCATCAGAAGTAGAGAACATCTGAGCAAAGCTCTCGTCCGAATCGTGTCTGGTCACAGTAGCTCTCCGAATGTCGGGGCTCACGGAACCGGGATACCCCAAGGACAAGGGCTCCTTCTTCCTGGGCGGAGGGACATCGACTGCCTTGACCAATGCCTCCGCGTCATAAAAGTCGTACCCTTCGGTGCTAGATATTTGTGAGCGTTCGCTGTCATGGCTGAGTTCCGACACGGGGACCGAGTCGAGGCGCCGTCGGGGGGTGTCTCCGAACCTGTCGTTTATGCCAGGCCCCAGACTGAAATCATCGGGCTCCATGACCGCCGTCAATTTCTTGCCAACTTGCTGCGAGTGCTCGTAATGGTTGTCCGCCGCATCCGCCGGTCGCGCAACCGGGGTTGGGACATTCGACGTGCTCTCAAACTCTTCGGCAAGGAGAGACCGCTTGCTGAGAGAGCGGCCGAGGCTGGCTTGCGCAGAAAGGCGTCTTGGCGTTTCGTCACCGTACGTTCGACTGGCAGTATAAAGGTCAACTGGCTTCAGCTTTCCACTTCCCTTCCATTCATCTATCTTCACCTTCTGGAAACGGCCGAGACGCGCGTCAAGATGGTACTGGGCGCGTCGCTCGAGAAGTAAACCAACTGCATAAGACAGAATGCGCCATGTCTGGGCAAGCCGAAAGAGTGAGACACTCTCCGCCGCCCTGGCATAGTGTTCTAGAATGGAGGCTACTCGCTTGTTAAGCGACTTGCCGCCTTTAACGTATGGAAGCTCGCGCTGGAGCGTTTCGAGATAAATTCCCGAGAGATACTGATAAATCTGCGTCGTGCGTGAGGCAGGAAGGCGCCCAAAGGCCATTGTTTGTTGAGTTTTGAAGATGCCCGTTACCTTGATCGCCTGGTCAAGGGCGAGGAGTTGCTTGTGCTCGTCAGCAAGACTCGGGCCTGATGGTGGAGTCGTGCTCATAGGAGCAGGTCGTCCGGCCGTTCTCTTGCGACTGAACCTTCGTCGAGGGCCAAGAAAGCTCCCCACGACATCCTCCTCCGAGTCGCTTCTGCTGATGCTCAACATTGGAGCATTGGGGCTTGAGCCATAAGTCCCTCGTGGAACAATATCGGCATGGTGACTGACGGGAGGTCGGGGTCGATGCGAATGAGGTCGCTCATCGAGGAACATGAGAACGTCGCCTTTAGGAGAAAAAGCCATACTTGACGTGGACTGGCGATCGATGACCTTGGGGGCAAAGGCGACGTCGCACTGCGTGAAAAGTCCGTCCTGGCCCACAGTCCAAAGCATGTCCTGATCTTGCCATAGCAGAGCAGATGGAGACGAATCAAACCTCTCAATCTCCTTGTATGGCATCGTTGGTCGAGCTAGATCCCAGACATGGACTGCTGAAGTTCCATATCTTCGAGTGCTACTCTCATCATACGCAACTGCGACCTGGGCGACGCGTTTGCTCTGAGCTGTGGCTGACCATAGGCCAGGCCTCCACGCAACGGTGAAGACGGGCGCGGGTGTAGTGACGGACCACTTTGGCTTCTGACGTTTGTCGGCTGTGCTCCCCAGATCCCACACATGGAGCTTCGTGTCCCAGCCTGCGCTAATGAGATGATTGCCATCCGGATGCCATGCGATGGATGCGCACGCCTTCTCGTGGGCGTTGATCCTCAATAAAGGTCTCGCCGATTGCCGCACGTCCCACTTCAAGACCACTCCGCCTTCTGTGCAGCACGCCATCTCATGTCCGGCCTTGGGCGACCACTTGACTTGCCGTACCGAGTCAATACACTTGAGGGGAGCGAATCGCTGGCGAAAGGTGATACCAGAACGGCCTTGCACGGGAGACGACGTGTCGAAAACACGCGCCATCCCATCCTGACTGCCTGAAAGAAGCCAACTCTTGAGATGTGGGTTGACATCCAGCGTGGTGACTTGGCGTGAATCCTCCTGCATCTGTATGTATTCCAAAGGCTCGGCCGCGCCAGATCCTACTCGGCTAACATCGTATGCGAAAATCTTGCCGTTGGCGCAAGCCGTGAAGATGGTCGAGCCGCCGTGCCATTTCACGTCGCGTATGCTGAGCTGATCCGCCACCTGGCTTCCCTTGGACGCAGCGGGTTGCGCAGTGATGACAGCCCTCAGGTCCCCGCCTTCGCGAAAGTTGAAGTTGAAGTTGTGGGGGTCGTCGAGCACCACAGTCTTCAGAACGTGTCCGCCAGCCAAGACGGCTGCTCGTCGGTCGGGGGAGACATCGAAGCTCAGGATCGGAACACCGGCTTTGTATACTGCATCTTGTGACTTTGGGGGACGGAAAGCGGCGGAGATAGTGGAAGCGGGCGCGCTGGTGATGGAGAGGTTGCTCGGGTCGCCGGCGGGAGTCTCGGGCGCCGCTTTGCCGAGCAGCTTGCGCATAATCTTGGAGTCGCGGTTATACATGGTTGCGTGGTCTTGGGACCGCTTGCGACGCCATTTGTATTGACTCAATGGGCCGACTCTGTCATGTTCGGAGTCGGCGAGGTGGTGCTGACGATGATTGTCGGGTCGTTGCGTTGAGTGGCATGTGGTCGAGGCGAGCTAGCTCATGTGGGGCCTGGCTGAGGGGGAAATTGTTAGGGCTCACGTGATTCCCCAGACGCGCTTGGTTGAAGTCAAGAAGTCTCATGATAGAGCAAGCCTGAGACTATATAAATTTAGAAAAATTCAGGCTGGGTTCTGAAAACTTTTATGATATTTCTCCAATTCAATAGTGACCAAATTCCGTCAAGTGTCATCATCGCGGCTGGAACGATGAGCTGTGCTGGTATTTTTGAACAATGCGGGACCCGACCGGCGACTTTACGGCGCCGATCGGTGTTTGTAACCGATACGGATAATAACCAGGACAAGTCCTCCTTACTTTCCAATACACTAGAACAAGGGTATTTATCTAAATCTGGTCTGGAAGTCCCGTCCCAGTTGAGCCTCAACCCCAGATTGGTGACACTTTTGGTGCCCTCTTCACCGAAACTTCTTTAGCTGATCTCAACTGCCACCCTAGAGTGCGTGCTGTAGGCCTGTAAGCGAATGCGAATTTTGAGACGTGCCGCGCCTGCTCGCCAGCTCCCTCATATGTAATTCACTGGAATGCCTCGACATAACTCCAGAACCCGCCGCTATCAGTCATTTGAACACTTATGATGATATTTTCTGTTGACAGTCGTCCACTAGAACTGGCACAACATTCTCTCTAACTACCCTACGACTAAAAAACTCTTAGGCTCAAGTCCCTGATTTTAGAACAGGGGCCTGCTGTGGTACCTGTCTTGGCAAATCCTCCCGAGCCTTCCACGCGAATCCAAGAAGGACTTGCATCCATGCCTCGACCTCGCCCAACTAGGACACAATATACATTTAGACTCCGGGGTGGCCTGTGGAAGCCTTGTCAGCTGGTCAGGTCTGACAGCTGAATGGGTTCATCTCGTCTCCGCATGATGTTTCATGCTTGCCTTCATGGTTGTTAGCGAGCAACGAGGGCGTGTGCAAAAAAAGTAGAAATGGAACGGGCTTTTAGTCCAAGGTTCCTCGTAAAACCTACAAATGCTCCCATTTTTAAGTGCTTTCGGCATCTTTCTTATTCTCAAGGGCTGCTGCCCGCTCGCCTGCCGAGTCACCAACCAGCGATGACTGCACAAGCGCCAGAGACAAATTTGCGGAGAAGCCACTCATCGTGCTAATTAAGCTCAAGGCTACTAGCAACTAGGTGCTTACCTCTGAAGAATTAACCCAAGATCTCCTGCGAAGGCTATCGCGACAACCTGCATCCTGTGTGAGCATCTGGCCAACCCAATTCTCCCATTAACCCTCGGGAAACACCAATCCCACGTAAACGGTCTCAAGACGAGACTTTAAACGTCGCATCCTTGCAGAGTGCTGGGCTTCGGAGATGAGAACGCTCAAGTTCTCCGAACCAGGCCTGGACCCAGTCACTTAACAAGGACCAGGCACGAGAGGGATGGGGTCACTGCTCATTGGCCTTCTAAGGCTGAAAAGACCCAGAAATACGACAAACTAGGCCGAATATCGCGGCCGGGCGCTTCGGCAAGGATGCCGCGGAGACTCTTACCTGACGGATGGCTCCATCCCCATGTCTGCTGAAGAGAGGATTGGCTCGATACCGTCAGGATTGGCGACGGATGCCCACCCCTCCCAGGGCTGTCCAATGGCGCCAACATCAAGCGCGATCAGCCGCCCACAGCCCAACAGGGGGCGGGCTTCGGTTGCACCCATCCTTGAATTGGAAAGGGCCATGATTTGCGGAAATATGCAGTCAGCTTACAGATCATTGCCTCAGTTACCTCGATGAAACCAGGTCCTGTTAAATTAGCCCTGTCCGTGGTACCGAACTAGAAGAGTACTTTTGGGCTGCGCCCCCAGCACAGCCGATCCTGTGCTGGTCCTCTTCCCTGTTTTCTCTCTTAACCCAGTCGAATGGCTCGACGGTAGCCATCGTGAGCTTCAATTCCTCAGTCCCTCTTGTTGGGTCTCGTTGTTCGGGACCAGACAGGTCAAGATGCAGCAGCACCAAGATAGCGAAGGCCTTCAGGTCGACACCCACGCCGAATATGCGGCAAAGGCGCCCGAAGTAGCTCCCAATTACGACCAGAATGGCGGTTACTATGCTCCTCCCGGATATCAGACCGCCCCTCAGCAAAAAGTCCCCTTCGGCCTGGGTATCTGGACGTTTGGTGCCCTTATCGCTATTATCACAGCCATCATTGTGGGAGCTGGTGTAGGAGGAGGACTTGGTGCAGCTTTGGCCAATAAATCGTCAGTGATGGTTTTTTTTTTTTTTTGAAGGATTCGGAGAGGTGTGTGACTAACATTTGACTCAGTGATGATTGTTCTTCTTCAAACACCGCCGCCCCTGTTGAAACAAGTACAAGTCAACCAACTGAATGCCCGACCGTCGACAAGAATGACACAACTGCCGAGAATTATACCGCTCCCTACGTTCCGAGAACGCCAACAAACGTCACAAATCTCGAGCTGGACTGCCCCAAAGACAAGCGTGATGAAACATCGTTCAAGTCGAGCAAGGGCTACGACTTCAAGTGGTGGTGCGGTGTCAACGCACCCTCCCAGGAAGAGAGCGAGGAGGGCGGTCCTATTGCCGATGTGTCGCCCATCATTGCGTATACAATTGAGGATTGTATGAACGCTTGCAGTGCTATGATCGAGAAGGATGACAAGGAGGGCGCAGGGGTTAAGTGCCGAAGCATCGTCTTTGGCAAGAGGATGTCAGAGGAACTGAAGAACTGGGGAGTTAACTGTTGGCTCAAGAACGGGACGAAACAACGAGGCGGCGAATGGCTGTTTCAGGATGATTTCTATGCCTATGCTGAAGTGGTGAAGAACGATTAGGGAGGTTGGGGATGAGATACCATGTTTTGGAGGAGCGGTTCACTTTCGGTACCTTTTAATGGTCTTTATTTAGTAGAATAGATCCTGTATTACCCTCATAGCGAGCCTCAATCAATTTTCACGTCTTGAGAGTGGTGGTTCCTGAGTGTCGTCGGGTCCGGGCCGGCCGGACGAGATCGCCGTCCGGTAAATATTCGGGCAGCGGACATGACTATTTGCATGTGAAAACCAATAAAACTGGATAAAGATTGTCGGTAGTCAATACTCTTTCAGTCTTCAACATGTTTCGTGGGATCGTGGAGCAATTGGGTGGGCTTTGTGATCGTCAATCGGCGACAAGCTCCCGCTCCGGGATGCGGCGCCACAAGGCTTACCGAGCAATGACAGGGGCGGTCGCCGCAACGAGCACTTGACTGGTTTCATCTACTACCCTGAACAATGCATATGTTGATTGTATTTCTTTGCTTGCGAACTGTGAAGCTGCAACTTTCTAAATTTCCATCTCGAAATAAGCTTGTTTTAACGTTTTCCTCTCCCGCACTTCCGTTTTTGGTTAGCTCAGCCCTACCCAGTCGGCCATTAGGTAAGCCAAAATTTCACTGCTGCTGGATGTGCAGTGACGTAGGTGAGGGTATTCCTTGTTGCCTAATCCTGCTCTCCATTCAATTGCATTATCCTTTAGCTTGCTCTTGATTGTTCATATCGGCAAAAGAGGGGATGAGGTACACGGCCTAGGAAGTTGAGAAAACCAGATCGAACAATCAAAATGTTCCTCGACAATCAGCACCGGCGGTCCTTGATAGCGCTCTGCAGGTACAGCCACTGCAGCTCGCGCACTCAACGAGGCACCGTAGAAGATTTCTCATGGGCAGTTGGTGTGTGGCTGAAACCTCCACCCAAGCCTTGGCCAGAGATACTGGCGAAAGAATCCTAGGCCTGCCAATATCTGTGGAAACTCGCCCACAAGACCTGGTTCTCAAGAGCTTGGTTTCTTTCGACTAGGGCGCCAACGTTGACATGACAGGCTGGCCTTCAAATTTGGGTTTTGGCTCATGCACGCGCTCTATCTAAGCCCAAATGATCTTAAATTCGCTACTATGCTTTATACGTGCATCCAGTTCAACATTTCGGAGAATCGAGATTGAATGTTTGCATTTCTTGGGCTCCTTCGTAAGCAAGGCGGTGTGATAACCCCAGATTATACTGCTCCTGTGGACGCGGTCCACACCGACGCGACTAACGCTCTCATCTCAGGAGCCGGTCAACTCGCAATATTCGAAACCTTTGGGTCTCGAAGCCGCTGCGACTGCAGGGATAGGGAAACATTCACCTATCTTAGGTAGATAGGGTGGAGATCGGGTCTAGAGCGTTCTGAGATCGCCTGCATGTCTGAAAGCCGGCAGAGAAAAAGAAGCAACCTCACGTTCGGGGGGAAATCATTTCAGAGGCCTTGAGAAGAACTGCTGAGGCCCGACTGAGAGGAAAAGAGGAGTTGGCTTACCATGATTTCTCGAGAGACTTCAAGAGACTCGTTCCATTGGAAGAAGAGACGGGTACCATATACCGTCTAGGAGCTGCATTCCCTAGCTTTCAAATCACAACACAGTTACTTCTCAAGTATCGGACCACAGATTGCTCATGGGAGCGTAAGCTTTGGGGGCCGGTCAAGGTCTTCCCAGGCTTCGACATGGAAAGCATGCAAGGCTACGTAAATGTTTACGATCTCTTCGAACCGGGCGAGTTCTCAACAAAAGCGCCTCCGGCAACACTGAGGGAAGCCTACACCAAGACGCTCCAAATCCCGGTCAACCCCGCCTTCAGTCGCTCGCTTTTGGTCACTGCATCAGGCAAGCTGGGACTTTCCACTTGTGCAGAGCCAGGAGACTTTGTCGCCATTCTAAAGGGCTGCGATATGACTGTCCTGTTCCGAAGGCATCCGTCGGAAGCAGACAGGCACTGCTTTTCCGATGCTAACAGAGTTGTGAGATGTCAAAACTTTTAACATATATCCCTTTATGCCGTCGATTACTCCCAAGCTGAACACTACCGGTTGCCTTGTCTTCTTGACTTATGATGGGGGGATAATATGTGGTATATATACCTGAAACTAGTGGCTCTTCGTACCTAGGTGGCTATCGGAGTTATTAAGTTACTCTTCCACTTACCCGGATCGACTGGCTTATGCTGCTAGGGCCAAGGCAACACCGTTATGGTCTGCAAGCTGGAGGAGGTTCCGTCTGTCCGATTCAGGTCACCATCAGCATCGGTTAAGATCGTATTATTTCCGGACATACTAATAAAGTTATTTACCTATATCTGGGCTCACCGTGAGTGTCTGACAAACCTGCTCGGCCTTGTGACAAAGATCGCCGAGACCCTTTGACCTTGAGCCAAGACCATCGCCGCTAGGTCGTAATCGCCGACATCCGATAGCCGCAACGAAACCGCCGATATAGTAACATGTCCGATCGTATCACCCGTTTAAAAGTACGTCTTTTTGGCACCCTTGCCAATCAGCCCACCTTTTGGAAAAGGTTTGATATCCTTCCAAAAGGACCAAACAAGAATAACATGGAGAAAGATAATTATCGACCACAATGCCACGACCAAGACCAATCCCTCTCCGAAGATGTCCCACAACCATCAGCTGTCGATGATCCTTCAACTGCCAACCAGGATCCTTCTGCGCCAGTTCAATCGGATGAACCACCTAATGGGGGCTACGGCTGGGTCTGCACGGCAGCTGCAGCCATGATCAACGCTCACTCATGGGGTTTCAATTCAGCTTATGCCGTGTTTCTGGCGCATTATCTAAAGACAGATTCCTTTCCCGGCTCGACTCCTTTGCAATACGCTTTCGTGGCCTCCCTGAGCCTTACGTTTCTCCTTCTCGTTTCACCGCTGGCAACAATCGCGGTTAGGGAAATTGGGACCAGACCGACCATGTTCTGCGGGGTGATCCTTGAAACAGTAAGCCTACTGTGTGCAAGTCTTGCTACCAAGATATGGCATCTCTTTCTCACGCAAGGTGTTGTTTTTGGTATGGGGCTCGGATTGCTATTTATTCCTACTGCGGCCGTGGTTCCCCAATGGTTCACAACAAAACGGTCACTGGCCAGCGGCGTGTCACTTTCAGGTGCTGGATTAGGCGGCCTTGTTTACTCCCTCGCCACTGGGGCTATGATTCGTAACCTCAGCCTCGAGTATGCCTTTAGGATCCTTGGGATCCTGGCCTTCGTGGTTAATACGAGTTGCGTCCTCCTGATAAGAGACCGTAACAAGGCGATTGGCTCTAACCAGGCAGCTTTCGACTTGTCTCTCCTGAAGAGATGGGAGTATCTACTGCTCCTTGGTTTCAGCATTTTTACTATGCTGGGGTATTTCATCCTGATCTTGACCCTAGCAAACTACGCAAACGAGATCGGGCTAAACGCTTCGCAAGCTGCCACCATTAGCGCTCTCTTCAACGGGGGCCAAGCCATAGGCCGACCGCTAATCGGGTACTTTAGCGACAGCATGGGCCGGATGAATATGGCAGGATCCATGACATTTCTCGCCGGGGTGTTATCACTAGCCGTCTGGATCAACGCAAAAAGCTACGGCATGTTACTTTTCTACACGATCAGCGAGGGTCTTGTTGCAGGGAACTTCTGGGCGACGATTGCACCACTGATGGCTGAGGTGGTTGGCTTAAAACGAGTTCCTTCTGCGTTGAATATGATGTGGTTGAGTATAGTGTTGCCGTCGACCTTCAGTGAGCCGATTGCGCTGGAGATCGTTGCTGGCACCGGGAGATATCTTGGAACGCAGTTGTTTACAGGATTGGTATATATTGCCGCAGCCGCTTGTATAGGTTTTTTGCGGGGTTGGAAGATTGGGCAAAATTCTGTACAAGGACTGGATGAAGAAGGACTCGGTCAGCGACGGGGCTTCTGGCGGCGATGTTTGATGTGGGAGACAGTTTAACTGTAGGCAACTCTCCCAATGCCCGGAGACTCCACCCTGCCAGCGCCTAAGTCATGGCTTAGGCTGCCGTCAGGGCTTTTAATATGCTGTAAACATGGGTGTCGAGATGATGAAATTGAAAAGGTCAATGGTAGCTGCGAAATATTTCCTATGCCGCATGGTATAAGGATGAGCTGAAGTTATTTACCATCCTTAAGAAAAAACGATTTAACTACTGAAATACTGTACGGCAGCGAAAAATACCCTTGCCAAGCATATGCAGGTAAGCCGCGTGACACCATCCATCTCGTGCAGCCTCACTTTCAATCCTTTCCCCGCCCAACCTCCACTAGGTACTATCATTTAATGTTGCCACTCGACAGCCGCTATCAATGACCAAACCGTTCCCAACGCTTGATTCATAATACCCACTGGCTCTGATTATGGCCGAGGCATTGGCTGCACTCGGCGTAGCCGCCAATGTGCTGCAGTTTGTCGAGTGCGGCTATCGCATCATCAACGCCGCCCGGGCGCTCAAAAACGAAAAGGATGAGTTGGTGCTCTCGAACAGTGACACAGGGACCCTGGCAGCTAGTCTCAACTCCACAATGAGAACAATTCAAACAGGCTGCGCGATCCCCATCCCCCCCTATCTATCGTCGTCCATCTCGAGTTGCATTGACCTCTCGGAAAGGCTGATTCGAATACTCGACGACATTAAGCCTGATCCCGACGATGGACCAGCCTGGAAGCGCATTCGGACATCGTTCAAGACATACCGCAAGGTGGAGGAAATCAAATCCATCGATGACCGCTTGGCCAGGCTACGAACCAACATCTGCGACCAACTCAATTTTGGCCTATTGTATGACACACCCAGGCCGTTGCGCCGTGCATTCTTTCTCCTGACATTGGCTTAGGAATGAGCTCGTGGCTCGTGAAGTCTCCGAGAACTCCTTCAGGGGCACCGCACTCGATAAGCTGGAACGCCTGGCAAGACAGCTTTCTAACATTTCTGTCGCGCCACCATGGGACGAATCGAACGAAAGCCCGCAGAGCAAGAAGGACGAGGCGTTCCGCACTTTCATCCAAAAGATCAACGAGCTATCATCCGAGTTCAAACATCAACAGCAGATAAACAGGATTCTGAGAAGCCTGCACTTTCGGCAAATCAAAGAGCGCATCAGTGATGTCCACAGTGCTCACCCGACGACCTTCAAGTGGATCTTTGGGCACCCACCGAAGGCGAACCTGGCTGAATGGATATCCTCGGCGGAGGGCAATGGCATCTACTGGATATCCGGGAATGCCGGGTCTGGCAAGTCGACATTGATGAAGTTCTTGGTCGATCATTCGCGCACCGGCGAGCTTCTGAAAGAATGGTCTGGCGACAGGCCCTTGATTATCGCAAGCCATTTCTTCTGGAGCGCCGGTACCCAGATCCAGAAGTCTCAGGAAGGGCTCTTTCGAACACTTCTCTTCCAGATAATGCTGCGTGACGTTGATCTGATCCCTGCTGTCTGTCCGGAACGCTGGAAACCCCACTCCTTCGAATATCTGGAGCCTTGGACGCGCACCGAGTTGTTTGATACTTTCCAACGCTTGGCCGACTTGCCCACCCGCAAGTCTCGCATCTGCCTGTTCATTGACGGACTTGACGAGTACCGCGGAGACCATCGAGAGCTGCTAAGCGTTCTTTTCAAGATTTCAAAAGCGCCCCATCTCAAGATCTGTGCATCAAGCAGGCCGTGGATTGAATTTCGCCAGGCGTTTGAGGCAAGCCAGTGGAAACTTGCAGTGCAGGATCTTACTGCCGAGGACATTCGAAAGTATGCCATGGACAAGCTTTGCCCTACCGAGCCCGCATACGCGTGGATGGAGTGCCATGACGTAGCCGTTGCTGGAAGTCTTGCAGATGAAATATGTCGCAAGGCCCAAGGAGTCTTCTTATGGGTCTTCTTGGTCGTCCGGTCCTTGCTGAAAGGGCGATCAAATGGAGATAGCATGCGTGACCTGCAAGAACGCCTGGAGGAGCTGCCGTCCGACCTGGAAGCGTATTTTCGCCTCATGCTGGACGGCATTGATACGGTGTATAGGAGGCGAACAGCAAAGGTGTTCAAAAGCCTTGTCCACACCGAGTCGTCACTACCAATCCTGCTGTTTCATTTCTTTGACCTGGAGGAGAGCAATCCACAATACGCTCTGCAGAGCTCGCTTGAGCCAATGCGAGAATCTCAAACCTTGGCAATTGTAAGGGCGAAGCGGACCCAGCTCATCGCCCAGTGCAAGGATCTGGTGCAGTTCAGCTGCGACACTCACGAGCCCGCCATGCTCCGCGACCGGGTTGGCTTCCTGCATCGTACCGTGTCCGACTTTTTCCGCAAAGACTCGATGGACATGTTGTTATCAGAGAGAGCCGGGGCGGACTTTGAGCCGAGGCTCACGTTGGCGAGGGCGTATTTGGCCATGATCAAATCCGTGCCCCCGTGGTGGATAGGAAAATCGGTTATTCAGCCGCAACGTATTCGCAGATTCACCGACGATATCCGGAATTATACTCGCGAACTGGAGGCTTTGGGGATGGCTTCAGAAACACACCCCATCCTCCGAGAACTGGAATTGGCTTTGGGCACTCTGCAGCGTCCAAGCCTAGCTTATAAAGATACCTGAATATAAACATATTTAATACGATGCCTTTTAGGATGTATTCTATATTGTATTGTCTTGGCGGGCTGCTTTGATTTACCTTTTGGTAGTATATAAGGTTAAAAATTAATTATAAATATATGAGTATTTAAATTAATTAGAGGCCGATGTTCTCAATCGCGAGCTTAAGGTCCAGCTCAAAGGCGCCCGCTCTGATGCTGACGTTCTTGGCGAAGAAAACCGACACCTCACCTCCAAAGTCGAGGAGGTCAAAGAGGATAAGCGTCGTGTCGATAAGGAATTCGAAGAACTCAAGAAGGAAAATGAACGCTTGGAGTTCGATCACTGACCTTGAGCAGCGCATTATCGGTCTTGAGGCCAAGCATGAGAACCTCACTATGCGCTTCAATGTTCTGAACAACCTCACGAGTCTCCAGTCCAAGGAGGAGAATCATCGTATAAACATCAATCCTCGGTACGCCTACCCCAGTCTCCAGTCTAAAGATGAGAACCGCAATGTGCGCTTCGGTGGTTGGTTCCCTCCGACGCCTCCCTCTACAGTCGCAAGCAACGCATTAGAACGAAGCTGTGGATCGGACCGGAGCAACAGATTGGACCGGAGTCATAAATCAGAACGAAGACACGGACCAAAACGACTAAGCGAGGTGGCATGTCACATTTCCGAGTAGGAAGAGCCTGAAGATTTGGGTATCTACTCTATGCTGGGTGGGCTTCCTCGATAATAAACAACACATTTCTTAGAGATAACACAACAGACTAATGAAAGCCTTGCAGCCGAGTGGACCCGAGAGCTTCCCGCAGAATCGACATGTCAGGAACGAATTGACGAAACCGAGACAAAGACGGCGAGCGCGGAAATTGATCAGCCACCGCGTGATTCTGATGAGTCAAGTACTTCAAACCCTCAAAGCCCGGCCTGCAGTTGAGTCCGGCGGTTTAAGCCCTCAGAATGCAGGTAATGCAAAGATTCATGGCAAGATCGTAGCCTTCCTATCTTACATTGGATTGAGCGAGCCGGAAACCCCCCCTGGCCATCAGCGCATTCGATGGAAAAACGTAAGTGCTCACGTTTCATACTCTTAATCTCGTGTCTACGCCACAGCGTTCCTGACGTCTGTTAGAGTCGCGGCAAAGCGCTTTTTGATGACTACGTAGAGCATGAAGAAGGTGCACTACAAGCTTTGCAGGACTACTTGCATTCGTCAGCCTATCGATCGAGGACCAGTCCCACGAGTAGCCAAGGCCATAATTCCGCGATTTCCCGACCTTCTAACCCCTTCAACAGCTCACTACAGGGCGGCACCTCTGAGTCTGGGGACCTGGCTGACCAGGCTCTCAACCCCTACCGTGACACCCGGCGCAGCCATTTCCGGGAGGATCTCGAAGTGGGTGGATCGTCCACAAGCACTCTCCATCTTCTGTCCTGTATGGAGCTGAGGAGGTATTCCGTCGCTCTCCGCCCGGAACTGGTCACGCACATTACGGACGATCAGCAACTTTTCCAGGCTCTACGAGAGAATTATTCTACCCACAGAGGGAAGCTAAGGCGATATTGGTTGTTGAGAACGATAAATACTATCCACTTTATGAAGGTGCGTAATTACTCTTCCAGGCACGGCCGCTGTAGGTCGCAACTAATGATGAAGTAATTCAGTTCGCGTACGGAGGACAACGATATATCGATGTACGATGTCATGACGAAATTTGTGAACAGGGAAAGCCTTGCGTTTGTATTCCTCCGGAACACCTAGTCTGGCCCAACGGATCAGAATACGAATGCAGCCCGCCATTGGACCCCGACTTATGATGGACTTCTTCACCGACCCTGGTAGCATTGAGCCGAGCTCGACGCTTGTACTTAGACAGCTTCCAAAGCGGACGTGTGGGAGCCTTCAACCGCAAGGCTCAGAAGTTACAGAAGCGTGGGGTTTATATTTCAAGGAGGATTGGCATTGGGCGAGGATTTGGCGGATTCTAGGAACCGGCTTTTTCCCACCCAGTTTGCTATTCGGTATCTTTTGGGGAATCTTGAAGCAGGATATGCAAGGCGCGTTTGGAGTAGCAAGCTGGTGGATGGCGGGTGCTACTGTCATTATTGGAATTGTCGGAACTAGCACATGGACAACGTGAGCTTGTTGTTAAATTACTAAACCCGTCCCAGCAATGCCAGCAATGTCCCGATGAATGGCTTCGGCCCGCATATCCAAGTTCTGCCAAGATGGCAGGGGGTTGACCAGCCTGAATACGGGGATCTCGGATTTCGATTTCCATGGAACGCTTGATCGTGTTATTTTGAGTCATGCAACGGCTCCTGCGTTTTGCATGGCATGTTAACCCTTGGATGGGTCGTGACTTGGGAATGTCTAAGCTTCAACAAAGTGTCACGATACAGAATGTGTGCACGCCCGACTCATTCTAACCTCCTTATACTTACAAAAGATAGTGCTAATCATTAACCTTTCCCTTCTCAGTTTCCAAACCATGCATGTCATAGCCAAATCAACTATGTACTGCAGAAGACTAGTAGATAGCTAATACAAAACAATAGTAACTAAGTCAAGGCTGGTATGCTATCCCTTCCACTGTGTGGTGGCTTGCACGGTGAGCTTATACGAATCATCGACCAGCGGGTATCTAAAGGTGGCTGATAAGGACTACTAGTGTGGAAACTAAAATTTGCCGGGGTCTCAGGTATTTAATATCTTGGAGGATGATTGGCCGGCTTCCTAAGATCACATGGGTCAAGTGGAGAAGGCCCTGTCGCGTCGCGTCGCGGTATCACTTTGCTTGAATCATCATTTTTTCTCCAAACAGACGTCACCAACGCCTGCTTTCTCACTGTTTCTGCCATGGCTCCATACTTGGGGAAAAAGCGACCTTTGAAGGCGTCATCACACCTCTGCTTTCTCTGTGATGACATCTTCAGAGGAACCCCCCGTTATGGAGTACCTATGACGCGACACCATCATAAAAGCAAGACGGACCTGGTAGCGGCCGCCGATTCCGGCTGTTACATCTGCCGGTCTATTGTCGATTCTGGATACTTGGACCGGTTCTTTGAAGTGGACTTGTTCTATAGTTTAACGGCTTATCGACTTGACGCCCCTGGAAGTTTTGGATGCTTGTTTTCCCACCGCGGTGGTGAACATGTTTGCAACCTCTTTGGTATACCGTTGAAAGAGGGAGGTATGTTGGATGTTGAGTCCCCATGGACCTTGCTCGTTCATCCTTATGGCTAATGCGATTGAATACTCATAATCTAGAGGATCCTTACGTTCCGCCTGTGTCACTTGACGACCCCGCCCTGTGGGAGCTGGGCAAGAGGTGGCTTGAGGAGTGCTCAACAAAGCATGATCACCTATGCCGACTCTCTCCAGTACCCTCTCCAGTAGGCCGTTCTTTCCGCCCCACAAGGTTGATCCGGATCATCGACGCTGAGCGAGCCAAACTCGTTCTCTCTTCAGCACAGCCTGGGCCAGTCCCCTATGTTGCATTCTCTCACCGTTGGGGGACGGTTGAACCGGCGAGACTGCTCAACAACAACATTGATCAACTTTGCAACGAGTTCGAAATAGGAAATCTCCCGCAGAGCTACAGAGAAGCCATTTTTGTTTGCCAAAAGCTGAACTTTGAGTACATCTGGATCGATTCCCTCTGCATCATTCAGGATTCTCAAGACAACTCAGATTGGCGAAGAGAGGCGACGATGATGGGGTCAATCTATCAGAGTTGCACTCTGAACCTGTGCGCAACTGGAGCGGCTGATAGCTCAAAATCATGCTTTCGGAAGAGGAATGCTGCTAGCATCAAGCCGTTGAAGCTAACGCCTCAATGGCGCTACTGGAACGACGAGAAAGTTCTCGCATATGTTGGGCCAGGTTTCGAAGAAGATGTAATGTATTCTCCATTGAACAACCGCGCCTGGGTCTTTCAGGAGTGGCAACTCTCAAACCGCACTCTTTTCCTGGGCAGCCACCAGCTTTGGTGGCATTGCCGCCGGAACCTGGCCTGCGAGTCTTTCCCAAGAGGTGGACGCGAGCTTGAGCCCTCTTTCTGGCCCGGGCAAGCGAGCACGATAAAGGATGCTAGAGAGCCGGGACCAGATTCATATGACCCGTTCCCGGGGTGGACCCAGTGGCAAGATCAGATTCAATGCTACACGCCAACACGACTCACACGTGAGTCGGACCGAACCATCGCCTTCTCCGGTTTTGCGCAGTCTTTTAGCGAGTTCTACGGGCTCACAGGACAGTATCTAGCAGGTTTCTGGCGTTCTCATTTGCCGCGTGCGCTTCTCTGGCGGTGCAAATTTAAGTCCAGAACACGACGGTCGCCAGACTACAAAGCCCCGTCGTGGAGTTGGTTCTCGCTCGACGGACCTTTTGAAATGGCACATTTGCAAGGCGATTCATCTACCGAGACGCTCTGTTCCGTGGAGCAGGTATCTCTGCGTTATGTGGACGAAACCCAGACCACGGGTCTTTTGAAAGGAGGAGCTATTAAGCTGCGTGGCCATCTTGTCGGGCCGCTCGCGGTGAGCCCGGATGGCACACTGTTTTATGAGCATGTTCAAGTCACTCATGGAGATGTACGCTACCCGAACAAAAAGGGGCAGGTCGCCATGTACATGGATGAAAGAGACGGCGCCGGCGAGGAAATGATATCTCACGTCGACAACATCGACCAGGTCCGGGTGCTTCACGAGGGTGGCTTGATGGACGGAGCAACCAGGACTGCCATTCCCCTCAAGCACGCTCAAGGCAACCTCTTTTATCTTCCGCTTTCTCAGCAGCTTGTTAGACCGTTTACGCGCCGCAGCCGAGGTCCGCATGTGCACGTGCATGGCTTGGTATTGTATCGACCTGTTCACCAACCCAGCGTATTTCATCGCGTCGGAGTGTACTCAGCAATGGGAGTTCACGAGAAAGATTACCGCGATAGGCTGCAGACTGGTTTCCCGGAGCAGTCTATTATAATTGTTTAGGTCCTTTTAGATACAGGACAAGCCTAGATATGCGATTAGGTTTTTTACTTGGTTTAGTTTACTTGCTTCTGTGTCTACATGAATTAACAACTATTGATTAGCTGAATAGCTTGACTGCAAAGGAAGACAAGACACGCAGTTATGTTTAGATAACACGGCCAATAAAAACCAGCTTATAAAGAGTTATTATCATCTTGAGATATTTATAACTTACATTATGCCAGCCTCTAGAATTGCACTAGGTTTTCTCCTAGGTAGGCTTTATAAAATATACTACTAGACTTAATAACTTACTAAGCCCTTTATAAAAAGACTATAAAATACTTTTATAATTTAATACCTTAAATATCTTTTTTTATTACCTTATTAATACCTTAAGAATATATATTAGTCTCTTAAACTATAAGTAATATATAACTTATTTTACTATGTATAGGCAACTTGTCTTAATAGCTATGTTATCTTACTTTAAGACATAGATCTCTCTATCTATACTCATTTAAAGTATAGTAACTTAGTACCTTGACAGCGTTTGTGGAAGGTGATAAGAGAGGAATTGTAACTAGTTTGCAACTGAATCACCGATGCTGTAGATGCTTGAGCATTCCAGCGCCCAGTTCGCCCCTAGATTGTGAACATCGACGGAGAGGCACACAATCCGTGCTGCAGCCGTCATCCTCCTGTCCCGTGGGCTCCATGGATTCCGTGGATTCCGTGGGCTTCAGGCAGTCACGAAAAATGGGCCATCATACTCTAATGGAAGTCGATGAGCGCATAATTGCTGGTAATCGTAATAATGGTCGTTCAAAGAAGAAGTAAAGGTGATTTAACCGGCGCCTGCTGTTCCTGTTCGAGTTCCCTCCCTCGATTGGAGCGGAGCACAGCCCTCCGGCTTGCCCGATACCGGAACTGCGGCGTTGTACTCCCCTGCCAAGATCCCGATTCACGGCCACTCGGGAAACAGTCTTCGGCCGACATTCAAGAGAGGAAAGTCACAGTGGCATGACGTGATGCGGCAACCTTGGCCCTGGGTTCCCTGACGCCTGGCCGAATTCAGTTACCATCTCCGTTGATAAGATCACTTGATGCCACCCCGCGAAGCAGTGTGCCGCCCTGGTGTTTACCTCCCGTCTCGGATCACCAACTTAATCATTCAACTTTAAAAATGGTCCGATCGTGTCCTCCGTCGCTTATCATCACAGGGTGAAGCGATGGGTTTGGACGCGGGGCATTGACCGGATTGCGGTAAGTGCATCCATCACATGTAACGATTCACCTGTGTAATGCATTATCAATCGTGGTGCTCGCGCCTCGGTCGATCCGAGTATCCCGACTTTGGCTTGCAATCTATAAAGAAAAAGACCTTCATCTTGGTGAAGCACATAGAGGGAGAATTCGTGTACTATCTCAGACAGAGGTCTCCGGCGGAATGGACAGAGCAGCATTGTCTTGTCCACTGATCTGATCGGTTGGATCAAAGTGAGGCAATATACGACATCCAGGCCTGTGAGTTTCCCGTTAGCATCTAGTCTTCTGGGGAGGGAAACCTAGTAACCAATTTGGTAAATTGAATCACCCCTGTTATTAAGAAAGGCCCCGGTCGTGTAGAGTTGCATCGAGTCCTGTCTGGTGATTTGTCCGGCAGCCCGGATTTGGACCTGGGAGCGTAGTAAGGTTGAGAGACTGAGATATTTAAACCCAACCCTTGAATCGTGCACAACAGGTCAACTCCATTTTCCATCAAGGCTCAAGCGTCGGTTAAAAAGATGAAGCCTCAAGTGTTGATTGGAGCTTCGGCCCTCTTCGGGGGTGCCCTGGTCGCTGCCCAAACCAACGAGCCCAAGTTCCCAGTAAACGAACTGTTTCGCCCTACGAGATATATCGTCGAGTTCTCCGATGTCGGCTCGGCCAAGTTTAGGAAGAGAGATGGAACTCCCGTATGTCTCTAAACACTGTCTATAGTCGATTATCGCTACTAACAGAATAATACTGGTAGGACACTGATGACTTCGTAGCCGAGCTTCAGGACGCTGGCTCCGACGTGGATATTGCTTTTAGTTATACGTCAGAGATCTTCCATGGAGCGTCGCTTGAGTTCGCCAATGCGACTGAGGAAGACATTGCACAACTTCAGAGCCTTTCCGAGGTAAAGAACGTGTGGCCTGAAGCCTACATCACCCTCGGCATCGATCCCGAAGATCTTAAGATCTTGGATAGTCCTATTAATCTGAGCTTCTGGGATCCTCACCGCGAGACAAACGTGTCCAGAGCACACGATCTAGGCCATTTGGGAGAGGGCGTCATTGTTGCGGTTGTGGACAGTGGCATTGACTACACCCACCCCGCTCTCGGTGGAGGATTGGGTTCTGGCTTCAAGGTCGAGAGCGGCTGGGACTTTGTGAACGACTCCCCGGACCCCAAAGACTGCTTTGGACATGGGACTCACGTAGCGGGAATCATCGGTGCTGATGATGAGTTTTTGAAGGGTGTTGCGCCCGCGGCCCGCCTTCGTGGCTACAAGATCTTTGGCTGTACGGACGGGACAACTGAGGGCATGGCCATCGCTGCGTTTCTTCGAGCCTACGAGGACGGCGCCGACGTGATCAATGGCTCATTGGGGTCGTCGCGTGGTTTCCCAGAGTCGGCCATTGCCGTTGTTCTGTCGAGGATCCAGGCCCAGGGCGTTCTCGTCGTCGCCGCGGCTGGTAACTCGGGCAATAATGGTATGAACAATTCTTCATACCGTAATTTGCAAGTGTCACTGACAGCTTCTCTCCTCATCACCAGGTCCATTCTTTACAACAGACCTAGGAAACAACATGGGTGGTCTTACTGTCGGAAGCATTGAACATGATGCTTTGGCAGCTTATGAGGTCACTGCACACTCAACGAGCGGCGACTCTAAGACATTCGTAAGAGACATTCTGTAATACTTTATCTGACTCATTGTCAATGCTGACGACCTCAAGGTGTACGTCAGCAGCGACCTCAGACCCTTCAACCTGTCGGGAAATGTTTCCGCCTCCTGGGTCGAAGGAGACACGCGAGAGTTCCACTCTTGCTGGGTTGGAAACGCTATACCAACAATTCCTAACGAGAATTTGATTGTACTGCCGTAAGCGACTTGTGCCTAGGTTTAACCAACCGTACGCTAACAAGACTAGCCGCGACCCTGCCTGCCAATGGCAGAGCATGGACAACCGTCTCAATGACAAAGTCGACTGGGTCTTCTGGTGGAACTTTGAAGACGCCGAGTACACGGTACCCAGTCGGCTGATGTACGATCCCGATATCCAACCAAAAGGCTGTGAGTCCAGGTCCTTCATACTGCCTCTCTATGTGGGACTGCTGGTAGTGTGACTAATACTACAATAGCTGCTGTCATCAGTTACGAAGATGGAGACTGGCTGGTCAGCCAACACGAGAATGGCCATAACTTGACCTATATCTTCAACGCTACGTCAGCTCCTCTGGCTGCCGAAAGACCTAGTCTAGCTGGTGGGAGGCTAAACGACTTTAGCTCCTGGGGACCGACAATTGACGCGCGGATAAAGCCAGAAGTGGCTGCTCCAGGTAACATGCCCCTGGCATGTCGTTTCATTTGCACTTATGCTGACAGGACAAAACTGTAGGAGGTTCCATCTATAATACCTGGTTGGACGGCACCTGGACTACTATTTCCGGAACCAGCATGGCGGCACCCTACGTAAGTGGTAAAATCGCCTTTAGTACCTCGGATAAAACTAAAGCCTGTGATCAGATCGCGGGTCTTTCTGCTCTCGTGCTTGAGGCCCATGGAACTCGCTCGGAAAGGGATGACGCAGCTGCCTACGCCCGAAGTCGGATCATCACCAGTGCTCGGTCCATTAAGCACCCTGATGGATCAGATTCACCTGCGTAAGTGTCCTCTCTTCGAAAACAACAATTATCAAAGGTGAGAATTTCCATCAATACTAACTCTTGGTGCCGTGTTCAGGTCTATAGCACAGCAGGGGGCAGGCCTAGTAGACGCGGTGAAAGCGGTCCGCTACTCGACTTCGGTAGATCCGCCGAGCATTCATCTCAATGACACAGACCACTTTGAGGGAACCCATGAAATTCAAGTGACGAATAACGGCAAAGAGCAGGTCACCTATCGGCTGAGCCACAGAGTTGAGCCAACGTTTTTCACGAGAAATGTCGACACCGATCGGATTGATCTTCAGCCAGCTCGTTCTAGCGAAGCTGAGGATGCTGCCAGCGTTGAGCTCTCTACCACGGATCTTGTGGTCGGGCCGGGAGAGACGGCCAACTTTGAAGTCACATTCAAAGAGCCCTCGGCAGCAAACACAGCTCGGTTCCCAGTCTACGGTGGTGCTATTGCTATTTCCGGCGACAATGGCGAGGAGGTTCGAGTCGTTTACATGGGTGAGACTTCCCTCAAAACCAACTTCCCGGGCAAGCATGTCCAGTGCTGATTGTCTCTCTACCGAGCAGGAATAAAAGGATCTATCAACAACTTTACTCACTGGGGTGGTGACAGTCGGCCATTCTTGAATGAAAATGGCGAGGCAATGGTGGACGGCGAAACCTACTCGTTTGACTCTGGAACAGGCGTTCCGTACGCGCCGTTCATGATCACGTGGTCGACAAACGAAGCAAGCATTGATGTAAGTGTATTCCTGCAAGAATTCCGCTCCTTGTCACCGCATGCAACCGTATTGATAACCCTGTGATTATAGTTTGTAGATAGAAACTGGGCGCCAGAAAACTGGACTTGGCCTCCTGTCCCTGGAGAAGATAACTTCCACGGCCATTTTCGGACTACGGGAGACGGGGTCCAGTTCGTCATTACCGATTTCCCCCTTAGGAGATTCCCCCGAGCGGCAACTCAGTGGTTTGCTCGGCCGACCGCCACGTTCACTCACGGGGAGGAGATTGTTGATGGCGAGTACAGATATCTCAGGAGATCGCTCAGGACATTCGGAGACCCGAAGAATATTGACGACTGGCAGTGGGACTTGTCTCCATGGTTCCGCGTTGAGCGAGAGTAGATGATTGGGTTATTGATATACTCGTTGCACTACCTGTTTTGAGTATAAGTAGGGCAAAGGACAGTCCCGGGCACTTGGCAGCATAACATAAGGGCGTCGTGCAAAGAAGCTCGTAGTTGATATATTCATCAAAGGTTGTCGATATTGACTGTTGTTGCCTCTTGGAGCAGTTCTATTGCTCTCTATCCTTAACTCTAAGCACAAGATGGAAGTGTACCAACTTAATTATCGATCACTTTTAGTCTTTGCTCAGTCTTTCTTAGATTCAGGGCTACCGACGCTGCACCTATTTTGAGCTGAAGTTTATACCAGAACCCCGTTTCGAAGGTAGCTGAAATGTGGTAGTAGTTGATAGGGATGCTAATTATGCAAATACTGTTTTACCTACATTTTCCACCGTAAACTCATTCCCTACGCTCCATTTGTACCTTGGAATGAGAACTCCTAGCACTGCATCTCTAGAAGGGAAATGGTTTGAAAAGGGGTAGAGGAGGCGTAGTCGACTAAAAATGTGAGTGCTCTCAAGACCTCACAATGAAGAGAATTCAGGACCGGTAGTACAAGAAGTCACTTCAGTTAAGCATACTATCGTGGTGACAGCATCCCCTAGTGATGAGATATAGAAACTTATCGGTGATTGACAAGCGTACAGTTAACAGCCATGCCTCACAGGTTGTGAGGATACTATGTTCAATAAGGGACGTTGATACAGATGCTAAGGTTGTCGTGACCAGAGCCCCGGATTTGCACCAACGCGTCCTCGTTGGCCAGTTTCCTTTGCTTCAGTCAAGCCTGTATCTGTTCTTCCTCGAGCGAAGCGAGATGGATTAGATGCCAGGCCAAGTACAATCTATGACGCATGCTGAGAGATGCCTTGACTTGAGCACTACTTGCGCAAGTGAAAAAGATGTCTGAAATCACGTCATCACCCCTTGGATTGATCTCTGAGAAGGGATCGAAGATCCATAAAAATAGGCGCAAATCTTCTTGCACGCACTATGTACTGACCGGCCCCACTGCTAGATTACTATCAGCCAATACTCAAATTTAGTGGCATTCTGTTTGCACACTAACCTACCTGGCTTGAGGTGGAAGACTGCGAGTGCTCCGCTGGTCGTCTTCCTGACCCCCACACACCGAATCTCGGCACAAGTCGGATCTCCGCAGGTCTCTGGTCTTGTTTGTTGTCGTTCTGTCATTACCTAATTCAACTTTTCTCGTAGTTCTAACCAGAACCTCATTTCTCTCGCAGAAGCTGCTGCATCCATCGTGGAGACTGTGCTGACACTATGTTGTTGTAGTTGAGGCTTCCTTTGGTGGCATGCGCAGGCTGGCCCACTCACAGGCCGGAAGTGTGGAGAGTAGTCCTCATCGAGAACATTGCCTGAAGAAGCTCTTACTAACTAAACTTAGAGGGCTAGTAGTTAAGCCTCTGACTCTTGAGGCATCCAAGGCGCATTAACAAGAAGATTCGATGCGGAACGCGGCTCGTCCATCAGAATTCCCGTGTCGAATTAACAACTTCTTCAAACTGTCTGTATGACCAAGTTGCTACACCAACCTCATCAAGCGCGTCTGCCCTGTGGATCAAGATTGATAGTACTCCGTAACCTTCTATAAATAGTAAATACTGCTTTGCAGCTCTAAATCACCAGCCCAAGTCGAAATGGAACTTGGGGGGCATGACTCCATTCAACACTGGCTTAAAGGCCATCTTCCTCAAGAAGGCGACGATTTGATATGGGCAACCTCTTATTGATATGGGTACTTCTGAACCGCTGTATACGACAGCTATCTATCCTAGGAGCACAAGGTCTAGAAACTACTGTAGATAGGTTTCTACGATTAATAAGGTTTTAGAGAAATAGCCAGTTTTGGTCTTGCTCCCAGATGTATTCCAACCATGTCTGGTGCGCATCCACGCAGTGGTCCCGAGCCCAAATTACATCAAGCATTTTGGCCGCCGTCCTAACATTGTAGCAACACGATGACACCCAGATATGTCGAAAAAGGCCCTGTACCGCCTGCCTTAGATCCGAGCGCTGGGTTTCTGCTCCAAGAACAAAGGCCGGCCATACTAAACTTTTTATATGAAAGTCATGAGGTGGGATGTGCAACATGTGCGATATACCAGCTTGTGTCAAATCCAGAACGTAATCCTCAGATCGATACGACTGATCGGGCGAGACTCTAATAATATGAGATGCGTAGACCCCAATAGCTGCTTTGTAGGCTTGCGCAAGCCGATAACGGGACTCCCAATGTTGTTGGTCAGGTAGCTCTCTCGCCCATACAGATGGTGAGAAGCCATTCAAGCTGTCGAGAATCGTCACGAAAATATTGTCTTGTTCGTTGGCCGTCTTGGAAACCGAGCGTAACGAGTTCATGACGTGTAGCAACCCCAACAGTTCCGCTGGGCAACCAACCCATGTTTGATGCTCGGATTGGCGAAGTGTTTGCAAAAGGTGAGAATCAAAGGACCACGCATTTCCGGAGCTGAGTGCATGTACAGGTGTAAGCGTTGCTCCCATTATCCCAAATCTAGTAGCTCCGTTAGTAGCTCATTGACAAATCAAGGGTGATGTTCTCACGTTGTGCACGCTGTATCGAAATATCTTAGCCACTTTGCAGAGTCAGAGGTTCCGTCTTCCAACAGGGGTTTTCGACTTCGGACAAGTTCTTCTGCGCCTCGTAGGTGATGCTTCCAACTTCTCCCTCCAAATTCCACCACGTCTAGACAAATGAATAGTACGACCGCTGCGATCACTGCATCGCCGTTCGCCTCGGGATAGACCTGCAACTCGCACTTTAAGTATTCGAGAGCACGCTGCTTACTTGACAACGCCGTGCGTAGTGTTGTGCCGTAATTAGGATTGCCTTTCTGCCAAGCATGGTCGTCATTTATTTCGGGCATTCGGGAGGAGGACATGTTGCTTCCCAGCGACGTCCGGGGTCCGTTGACAACAACTCGATGTGTGAAATGAAAGGCGGATATGGAAATCATTAGGTGAGACAGTGCTTTGCTCCATGGCATCAGAGGCATGAGAGCGAGGAAAGGGTTGGCTAATGGATTGTTGTAGACGACGCATTCTTTGGATAATTCTAGGTCAACTGATGCGTCTCTCTGCATCAGTATGTAGACTACAACATAAGGGACTTAAACCTTACAGTAACGTATATAATTCCGACAGCTTTCAGGAATGTCTTGCAGATGCGGTTCCACAAGCGACCACGACACGCTGGAAAACGGAGGGGCTTTGGCAAGCTCATTTGAGGCTGTCTTCGCCTTGACAACCAGTCCGGCATCTTGTTGAACTGTAGTCTCCGTCGGATCAGGGGGAGCGTCGAACGTCGCTTTACCCATCATCTTCCCTCTACTGGCCATACTGTTAGTCCACTTGAGTGTCTTCCCCCGCTCATAACCCAAGCACCGCAACTTCAGGGATGAACAGCGATGACAACTGGGGAGTAGCCTGTCGCACTTGACCCGCCTCTGCCGGCAAGTCCGGCACGAGTTAGGGGCATGCATTTCATCGCGCATTTCGGCATTCCGGTTCGTTCGTTCCATCGTCAGAGTTCCAATCTCAAGGAGGACTCGCACAAATTTCGTATGCGAGGCTCCTTTAACCCCCGGTCCACGGGACATTCGCGATCGATGGTGCGATCGGCGTTAAACCGTATTTGGAAGTCCAGACGCGATCCCTGCCAAAACCCCGGATTCCGCTCAAATTCCAGGCCACGCTATTGAGAACAAAACCTGCATGGCCACTGACAGGCTCCAGAAACCTTTTTACTATGCTATCTCGATGAAATCTCTCCTTGACGACATTTAAATCCCTGATAACCTCATAATGCTTGGGTTTCACATAGCTTTACATTGGCGCGATGTCGTCATTTCTCTTCGTTCTGAGCAATCGACAGTCGTGACAACCCCCGTATTCAAAGGCACATCAAGTGTTACTATAAGGAGTCCATGGGCCCAGCTCGACAAAGAACTGAAATATTCTTGAGTGCTTGCAGTTCATTGTACCATTCTGCGGACGGCATCGACATGAACCTCAACCAACGCTCGGACGATGATTCCGCGATCCCCTCGCCACTCCCACAATCAGTCGGGTATGGGGTGGTAGTGGCCGCTGGGCTGACATTTGCGTTTGGTCAGTTGTCTTGTGGGTATCAGAGAGAGCGCAAAGCTAATCGACTGGGAAATAGCCATGATGGGCGTCACAGCCATTTTGAAGAAGACGCTTCATGAAGACAACTCCAAGGTGGAAACGTAAGTAATCGAGGTCCCAGCGTAAAATGTTTCCAATACTAAGCTGCGTAGGTTCATGGTTGCTAATAGAAGAGTCCGGACCGGTCTTGTCGCCTCAGCCGTCGTCTCCGTACGCCGACCCCATCTGTCCCGAATTATGACACAGACATGTTGACGATAATGCAGTCATGGCTCTGGAGCACCGCTCTTCTGAGTTGCGTCCTTGTGACATATAGCTACGGTATTAGCGGTGCATTTTGGTATGGAGCCGGATGCTCAACCGTTATTGTGTTTTTTGGTTATCTAGGAACCGTCTGCAGAGGTCGCGTTCCTGAAGCGCATACCATTCTGGAAGTCATCCGCATTCGATATGGTGAGCCACTCTTGTATCGGTGCTTTCATTGTCACGCTGACTCGGTCAAGGGATTGTCGCGCATCTGAGCTTCACATTGCTGGCTGTGATCAACAACCTTCTCAACACCATCAACATGATCTTGGGCGCATCGGCAGCCATCTCGTTTCTGTGAGCCCCCTTCGCTTACTAAGGATTCGTTCCGCCCAAGGCAATATCTGACAATTCTATGTAGAACTGGGATGCATATAATGGCATCTACCTTCCTACTGCCCCTTGGAGTTGTTCTCTACACACTCGTCGGCGGCATCAAAGCTACGTGCGTCACCGAGTTGGCGGGTAGAGAGACAAGTGCTAATTATTTGGCATTAGATTCCTTACTGACTACATCCATACCTTCACCATCCTGATTCTGAGCTGTTGGCTGACAGCCAAGGTCATCACCTCAGAATCTGTGGGTTCGATAGGAGGCTTATATGACTTGGTTGTAGCAGCCCAAAAAACACATGTCATTGAAGGGAATTATGAGGGCTCGCTTCTTACTATGACCTCTCAACAAGGCATCTACTTTGCCATCATTCTTCTTATCTCTAACTTTGGAGCTGTGGTTGTGAGTATGATCTTCGTTGCGCAATTAAACTTGGAACTAACCGTCGTAGATGGATACGGGCTACTTTCTCAAGGCTTTCGCTGCATCACCAAGCGCTGTCGTTCCGGGCTACGTCATCGGGGGTATCTCATACTTCAGCATTCCTTGGTCACTCGGCACCATCGTAGGTATGGCTTCGCTGGGACTCGAGGCGCTGCCTGTCTTTCCCACTTACCCAAGGGTAAGTGACATCTCTACTTTCGCTCGGTAAGTGTTCTGTCACTGATGCAGTGATAGCCTATGACCAGTACTGAAGTCACGAACGGACTTGCCCTGCCTTATGTTGCCGTTGCTGTCGCTGGCAAAGGAGGTGCTGTCGCTGTTCTATTGATGACTTTCATGGCTGTTACATCGACCCTGTCAGCCCAAATTCTCGCGGTATCTTCTATCTTGACCTTTGACATCTACCGAGTATACTTCAACAGAGAGTCTACAAATGAGCAGGTGATTCGCTGGGGCCATATTGGAGTTGTCCTCTTTGGCGTCGTGGCTGCAGCTTTCACTGCCATGTTCCATTACATCGGAGTCGACATGGGTTGGACACTGTACATGCTAGGCAAGGGATGGCCAATTCTACGGTTCAGATACGCGACTAACCTCGTATTTAATAGGAGTTCTCACATGTCCTGGCGTGATACCGCTAATCTTCACAATTATCTGGCGCAAGCAAAGCAAGATCGCGGTCATCAGCTCCGCATTTCTGGGACTCGGAACTGGTCTCGGCGTTTGGCTCGGCACCGCGCACGTCTTCTCCGGAGAAGTCACCATTGCATCCACAGGAGCAACTACTCCCTGCATGTACGGCACAGTGGCATCGCTTTTTAGCCCTATGCTGTACAGTGTTGTCATCTCATACATACGCCCCGATAACTACGACTGGAACGAATTCAAAGACCAAAAGCTGGCGATCGACTCAGAAGAAAGCGCGGGTCAGACGGACGCATCTCAAGACAAGACAGTAGCAGATAGTACGACTATCGAGGTTACTAGTGACAACACTCAACGTCGTTGGACAAAGTATGCTCTGTGGTGGTCGATTGGTACCTTTCTTGGTCATTGGGTGCTTTGGCCCCTTCCTATGTACGCGGCCAAGTACATATTCAGTAAAGAGGTGTGCTTTATTTCTTCATCTTCTTCTGGTTGGCATGGTTACTTATTCTCTTGCAGTTTTTTACGGCGTGGACTGTTGTGTCACTCATTTGGTTGTGGTGGACACTTCTTGCTGTGGGCTTCTATCCTATCTGGGATGGTCGTCATCAAATACTAGCAGTTGGGCGCAATGTTTGGAAGCTGTGGCGTTCGTAGTGCTGTTATCTGTCAATACAACAGTACGCTGACCCCAGCATCTTGCCAACGATTATTCTTCTCCATCAACAGTGATTTCAAAAACACGCAGAGCCCCAGAACTTTCCTCCGCTCTCGATGTTGCCCTCACGGAAAGCAATTAGGGTACGCCCCATGCTTGACTACCTAGCCAAAATGCCGATGTGGCATTTAGAAAGACTAAGGAGCTCCAAGTTCATTTTCTTTTCTTCAATTTGGTCAAACTATTTCTGTAAGCTACCTACCTACCCACCACAATTTGCGAGAAACTTGCGAAATAAAGGTAACACGATGCCCCCCCCCCCCCCTTTTTCAGGTCCTTGAAGTAAACACCATCTCCAATTTGGGTAACTCCAAAGTAAAACAATCCCTCAACCCATTGGAAAATGCCCGTGGATCGGTACCTGGTGCGAACCCAATGTTGTACCGCGACAGAATCTCCGTGAGGACGTAGCGCATTTCCATCAGACCCAGCTGCTTTCCGGCACAAGCGCCACGACCTGTCTTGTCAGCTGACGAATGTGATGAAGTAGAGGTTATCTTACCAACAGAAAACGGAGCATAGACAGAGGCATCCCTAACAAGCTCTGGCCTGGAAGTCCAGCGTTCGGGAAGGAACTCATCAGGGCGCGCGAAGCACCGCTCGTCTAAAGACGTCAGTAAGTAATGCCAAGATATGGTATGTCGAGGTGACTCGTACCGCGGCACATCGTATAAGAAGGAGCAGTAATAATGGTATCGCCCGGAATGAAAACATCATCAATCCACATCCCTTCCGGGGGCGTCATTCTCTGCATCCCCGACGGCAGGACAGGGTAAAGACGAAGCGACTCGTCGATGCACGCTTGAAGATACTTGAGCTGGATCAATGAAGAATGATCTGATCGCTCATGGCTTTCTTTGTATTCATCAATTTCAGCCTGGAGTTGACTGCAAACCTCGGGATGAAGGGCGAGCTGGTACATTAAGCAGGAGGTGGCGGCGGAAGTGGTGTCACTGTATGAAGTGAGTAATTGGCCTAGGTATTAGATACAATCTTACCTTCCAGCGACAACTATCAGATGGCAATCGCCGTAGAGGTTGTAGAAGTCCTGCTTCTTCGGCTTCTCAATTGAGTCAAAATCCTCCAAAATCCAGGAGAACACATCCGGCATAGACGATTTATTCTAGGTCAAATTAGACAAGTTTCTCATCTCAGAGGAGCCTTACCTTTCGCCTCGTCTCAACTTGGGTCTTGAGATAGGCCTGAAAAGCCAGGTGCGAGCTATTTAAGAGAGGCATTGCCTTGAAAACCGGGAAGAGCCACACAAGGCGTCTCAAATAGCCCAAGACCGTTTGGCTTAGATGCATTAACTTCAAGTATTCGTGCTCCACCCCATTAACAAGCATATCGAAGCTCTTGCCGAATGAAAGATCGGCCATGATATCGAATGCGTAGAAGTTAATCCACAGGGTGAAATCAAAAGGCTTATCCTTCATCTTATCGAGTTGATCGGTGAGTTGCTTAGAGTATTTTACCACTCGGTGCTCGTAGTCTCGTAGGGCTGTCAAGTCTATTAGATTTCGTTTACGCAATTACGGGGATGAGGTTGTGCCTTTTGCATTGAACGCCTTGTCCCACGCCTTACGTCGACGGGCATGTTGCTGCTTGTTTCTGTCCGCGAGAAGGTTGACCCAGGGGTCACCGATACCGTAGAAGGGTCCTTTGGTGACTGGGGAATTATTGGCGTGGATGGCGCGAAACGCTTTTGGGTTTGCAATGGATAGCTCCGAAGGTCCTATTGAAAGTTAGACTTGTTCAATGTAATCACTATGGGAACTGTGATAGTGACGAACCAATTCTGACAATGTCTCCATACTGACGGTGCAGTCTTTGAACCTCCTCATACAAGTGCTCTTCTTTTGCTGCTAGCACGGTGCCGTACACGTTTGAAAGCCGAGCTATGAATGGGCCGGGGAAGTGGTTCAGTCGATGGAAGGACGATCGATAAACCAAAATGCTGCTTGTGATGCCAGCAGTAAAGGCAAGAAAAGCCTTGTTGGTTATCACAAGCGCCTCCCAGTAGGAAATGTTTCCATGTCGAATAAGGAGGTACGGCAAAGCCCCTTCATAGAGGACCCATGCCCCTAGAAACCTGGCCGTCCAGAAATCCCACTCGCCTTTTCGTAGGACGAGAAGATGAACAAGCACTCCGATGATGAACAGAGCCACATAGGAAGTTGGGTCGTCAAGGACAACCTGAGGGGGAGCCATGGCGGGCGTGGGAATGTCCAGGTGACTCGACAAGAAACCGTTCCGCTTCTTGGGGGCGTCGATGACCTTTTATATCTAGGCTATGGGTCTCAGGAATAATCGAAACTGACAAAGCGTACTTCCACAACAAGATTGGTGCGTGATTATTATTGAACCCCAAAGCCAAGATACCCAACCGTAATCCAAGCGTTGTTGTCTCGTAGTGGGTTGCATTGAGAGATGCGTTGATGTCGTGGCAAATCACCATGGCGAATAGGAGGAGGGCATTGAGATATCTGATCCTTGCGAACCAGGGACCAGCCGGCGAGGCGCGGGCCGCATCTGCAGGACAACCCATATCCACCTATTGCGATTGGCTCGCAAACAGCCCTACCTATCCACATCAACACCTCGAAATGGCTCTATGGTGCGCAGTTGCGACTCTGTCTGTGACAAAACGCACATGTAAACATCAGCTAAGCCATTAGCTAAGTAGCCAAGAGGTCTCTGTCGGCCGACTGATGCATGTGACGAAGAGCTCAATAGCCTAAAATGACAGCACCTCGGCGGCACAGCCCAATAAAGTTCCGATTCGGGACGAGATTCACTTGGCAGCGATTCTTCATCTAAGCGGGGCAGTCGTGCAGGAGTCTCGTGGTCAAAGGTGATGGCTAACGGTGGAGCAGATTGGTTATGGATGCTAAGGCGCCATTCTCGCTGACATAAATGTGAATGAGGCAAAGATGTCTCGGCGTTGGCCAGGCTAAGGAAAACTAAGGGTATTTTAAACTCACTCATAAACGACGTGCCGAGATAACCTGATGGGAAAAAAAAGTCCAGATTGGGTAGAACGATTAAGCAACTCGAATCCCTTTTGACGGGGATCGTGACATAACTTAACACAAGTCCCAACTTGTCCTCCTCCTATGACACTATCTAGTTCCTCTAGGAGTTCTACTTTAATAAAGAATATAGATTTTTTAAATACTTTATAGTATTATATCTCAATACTAATATAATTACCTTCCTTTTTATCTTCTTATTATATATTATAAAGAAAACTTATACTTAGTTTACGTAACAGATAGAGAGCAGTAATCCTTTGACCGATCTGGTTGACAAGATGGCTAATAGCGGTACTAGGAAAGCACTGCAGTGAAAGAACTCATCATCCTTCCTTACTTGATAACTCGTTATGACATTTTACAGAATCACTCTCTGGGCCGGTCTTCGATCTCCGGATTCTCGATCCCCCTCGGCCGATTTTCGTATGCGAGGCTTAATCTTGCTGACTCGAGTTTGATGAATTTCATCCTTCGGAGGAAAGTCAATTCCTACATGTCGAAGGCAAGGAAAACGGGCATGCTGCTGTTTCTTAAGTGGCTAGTCCTATCAACGCTTCTTCAATGTCTGGCAGGCTCGCCCAATCCATCGCTAAATGGAAAGAAACCACAGACGAAGGTAACTTCCTCGTTATCGCCTCAGCTGTGTCCTCGAAAGGTGCAGCAGAAGCATTAATATGCCAGGACGTGTTGAATAGAATGCAGGTACTGAGGAAGACATGTCGTAACGAAGTAAATTCGCGCAGGGTGAATTCGCGAGCGTACAGAGAGTGATCGGTTGGATCATGGATTGCGCCACGAAAGTCTAGATGAAATGTCTCCAGCGTTTGATGATGATCCTTCAACAACTCGACAATCTCTGCCGCATTGAACGTCGTTGAGGCCATTATCCAGCCCGGAGAGCATGTCTTTGTTTCTGCTTCATACACTAAAGTGCGATGGTTCTTCCCGGCAAGGTAAGCGGATGTGTCAAATTGTAGTAGACATGTCTGGCTGCAACCATGCGCAGACTCTTGACTTGAGACTCATTATCGTATGGTCTCTCGTTGGCTTAGCAATACGTTCAGTTGAAGTTGATCTCCTCGAAGTTCACAGCTTTGTCAATGATGGGGAAATCGTCGGATTGGAGCTCCAGTGACTTGAGATTTGGCAAAGTTGCCATGCCCAAGGCTTCAAGCGGGTCGTCCTCAAAGATGTGCCAAAAACATCCAGTATTAAGACTGATATGCTCAACGTTCGGAAGCAGGGCGATGAGCAAAGGGATGATTACTGTCATTCGGAAGTATCAACGTGTCAATAGAGTGAACAGGGTTAGGTAGGGCTTCAGGTTGTTCAGTAAAAACATAAAGGTCTCCCCAATCTTCTCTACCAGAGCCATCCTGCCATAACAGCCTTGAATGTGATCCTTCTGGAGTCCAGCTTGTCTCACGTAGTACCTTTGCTGTTTGTTAATTTATAATCTCAACCCCTCCCAAAGGGAACACCTCGCAAGGCCGTCTCAGGCTTACCCTATCACGAACCAGACCGTATGGTTAAAATCTAGTTGCAAATCTTCTCAATAGGCTTACTCTCTGTCAATAACATCTTAACAACACACCGTACAATAACCAATATGCTGTGTTTAACTCTGTCGCTTTCGGCCGAGCAAGTAACTCATCCGAAAGAATTTACAGCAGATCAATTGAAACACACTAAGGAACTCTCTGCTCGACTACAGGAGGACCCGTAGTCTTCGAGCTTGGTAATACAGGATCAACAGTCTCAACGGGAGCCGGTAAGGTCTTCGTAGAGGACCGTCCCCTCTTTCGCAAAAAGCTAACAAATGGCAAAGTCGTTAGCCAATTATCAACACAAGACATAGATAATTATCGGTGAAACTTCACGGCTGCCGGGCAGGAAATAAAAAAGAAATCGGTTCACTTACAAAACAACAGCAAAACCTCCCAAGATAAGAGGCACTCCAAGCCCGACACTCACGCCGATAATGACGCTGTTAGGCACTCCACCAGTCTTTCCGCTCGAAGAGCCATTTTTATTACCCTTTTCGTCATCGGACGCGTCGGTTTTGGTCGAAGATGTCGGAGGTGGCGGAACGTAAGACGTCGGAACTCCTGTAGTTGCAATCAACTTGTTCGCACCACCCCCGAATGGAACCGCGCTCGTAACAGTATATCGAACTGACTCGGGAAACTCGGCTTTACTGTCGGTCGGGATGACCGTAATATGCGTTCGGGTAGTTGAGTACTTGGATGTTGTCTGAAGCGACACTGGGCAATTGACCAGGCCTTGTGACCGACACGCTACAACCACGAAGGTCGCCTCGGTAGAAATCGTTGTCGTCTCCATGTCGACATCATCTTCATCTTCGTCTCTGGCTTCAAGCGCAGCGGATGTCAAGGTAGCCTCAGAGGCCGAAGGTGTGCCGCTGCTTCGCTGGACGGCGCAAGCATCTGCCAGCGTGGTGTAGAAGATGGGAATCTCAGTTTCTGGTACTGGTCCCCAAGTGATATCTCCAACGGCAATCGAAGCTCCTGCGGCAGCCCCGACAGCCAATTGATATGCTTCCTCAACGCGAAGGCTGCAGTCGTCGTCTTCGTCTAGGGAAAGGGTGACATTGGTGATGAATTCGGCGATATTAGCAAAGACGCCCACTTCAACGCCTGCACCAACACGAGCGAGGTCTTTACCCCCGATGGACACATCGGGTGATGCTATTTCAAGGCCTGCTTGTACCCCTACACGGAGGATAGCTTTGAACACGACACCGGCGCTCTCGACAGTGACCGGCAGAAACTCGAACTCGCCACCATTGCTATGGGCATGTTCTGTCAGCTGATGCTATGACATGCTTGAGAGTCCAGACTTACATTGTCATACTTGAAATCTCCTTGGAGAAGATGCCCAGTTCAAATGTGGCGCCATCATCCAGCCTGAGATGGAATCCGCTGCTAATGTTGATTTCCCCTTCCACCGACAGGATGAGATCAATAGTAAAGATGACCCCCACCTCTAGATTATCTGAAACCCCAAATCCTGCAGGTGTAGTAGAGGTGTACATGTTGAGGGTATAGGTGGCTCCGGCTGAGAGGACGGTGTCGATCATCATGTATATCTCCAGGTCATCAAATTGAAACTGGAGCCGGAACTCTGGGATTTCGGGAAGGTCGATATTGAAGTCCAAGTCCATTGGTGGTAGGGTCAGATCGTCTATTTCCACATCATCCAGGTTTTTCACCACCCGGTCAATATATTCTTCCACGTAATCGGCAGCTTCGGTCGCCAGACTATGAATCTCACTCTCGACTTGGTCGGTAAAATTGTCGAAAGCGCGGCTGACGTTGAAGTTGGGGTCATAAATGAACTTTGTTGTGGCGATACCTTTGATATAGCATGTCGCACAAGTAATTTCAAACCCGGCTGAAACTGAAGTGTTTCCTTGCTTGGAATCCAGATCTTGCTCTCTGCGCAGGGTTAGTATTATGATTAAAGTCCGGTGCTGAAGAGTGAGTAACAGAGGAATTATGGACGCACGTCGTATAGGCAAAGAGTACAGCATCTTCCCAGCTTTTATCCAAGGATGTGCTATTTTCCTTTGCGGTGTCTCTCTGTTGTAAGCCAGAGCTGGCGAGGGCTCTTCGTATTGCCTTCCATTTGTCGTATTCGGAATGCTCGGGCAGGCTGCGGGCAGGAATTGCCGAGAAGCTTCCAGAGACTAGGAGAGGTCGAGTTACCCAAAGAGCAAGTAATAGAATGTTGAGCAACATCGTGTCGGGAATCGGGTGAGCGGTAACCAGAAGATGAGGAAATAGACGATCTGACCCTNNTGTTGGTTCCAGATTCTGCATGTTGGCTGTGAATTTGGGGGCCAGGCAGGGGGACGACAGGGGATTTGCGCCCCAGCTCCGTGCGGCACCGGTGTAGCTGAAAGACCCTTCCTACCATATGAGGCATAGCTGAGAAGTCAATGTTACAGCAGTGTCACATCGGCACACGATGCCAAGTCTGTCTGATGGTGAAGGAGCTGTGATAGAAACGGTCATGTTTCATCAAAGGAAGAGGCTGTCCAGGACACCCAACTTGTTAGCGTGGGGCTATGTCTCTTAGTGGGATTACTATTATAACTCTGC
>JABFFE010000061.1:0-16335 GCA_013623625.1 Fusarium setosum | reverse complement strand
AGTAAATTCGATACGCCCTGTGGATATTTTTAGTTATTATCATTTGCGGAAGACTTGTCTTCAGCGCAGATATCAGCTCTATTTGCAACTTGTCCCCTCGTTTATATTTAATCACGGAAAATTGATCTACAGGACGTATCGAATTTACTGAGCCTTTACGGTAAAACAGTTCCCATACCAAATACCAGACCTGAAGAGGATTCTTCTGCATGATCTACCATAACCTTTTAAGGAAGTCCCTGGCGAATATCCGAGTGCTCATTCAGACCCCATCCTTGGCTACTCGCGTCATGAACAGTAGCCCTTCGCATATCCCTCCGATACCGACCTTCAAAGGCTCCTCTACATGCTCGGTGCATAGTGCAGGTATTATCCCAAATTAACAAATCCCCTGCATCTCGCCACTCCACCAATACAGTATACTTGTCTTGAGTAGCGTGCTCGTAAAGCATCTTGAACAGTTGGTCCGATTCTTCTGCCGGGAGACCTTCGATGTGGTGGACGTGCGCGGCAATGTAAAGATTCATTCTGCCCGACTTCTCATGCAGTTGAGCAAGATAGTGCCTACCCATTGGAAGCTCGGCAGGTTCGATATCGGCAAAATGTTCTGGGGCTGCCATTTTCTTAGAGTGGTAGATAGAATGAGCAGCTACAAGTCCCTCTATCTTTGCCTTTGTTGTTTCGTTGAGATCATCGTACGCGCGACGGGTATCCGCAAATCCAGTCTCGCCGCCATTGCCCACTGGAGGCACCTCGTGGGCAAGCAACAAAGAGTAACTGGCCCGGCGAGGATTGAAACTAGAGTCGACGTGGAAGTAGGCATTACCCTGAAACCGAAACGTCAACATCAATTCATTCACAATGCACAATGGACACCTGTAACACATATAAATACAACTTACTTTATTCGCTTGCCCCTTTGGACTCTCAGGATCGACCAACGACCCATCCACTTCAACATTGCTCACATCGAACAGTTCGTCGTACTTTAGTCGGTGTTTCCGCCCAGCCAAAGTATACGGCTTCACATCGTCGAGATCACCGAACTTTCGTGCCAATTCAACATGAGTGTCGTCTGTGAGACAGGTGCGACGAATCTTTACAAAACCGTACTGGCCATGTTAACACTCTGCAACTATTTGACCGACTGACAAACCAGCGCTTAACTAACCTTCGTGACAGCATCTTGAATTTGGTGGAAAGTGTCATCGTCGACGCCGTTCGCGAAGGTCACTCCACGAACTTCAGGCCCGAACCCATTCTTGAACTCCGTGAGCTGCAGACTGGGAGCCGTAGTAGTTGTAGTCACAGTTGTTGAAGACATGATTAATCAGTGCGTGTAGAGTCTTGATGCACAATTTGAATGGAATTGTACATAAACGGTCCTCTATGAACATTGCTAGCTCGGTCTTATGTATTTGAGCCTAGACCCCAACCCGTCGCCTCGTTGTCCTTGGGCCGAATTGCAGTCGAATGCAGGGGGCTACTCCGTCGGCGTTCCGTTAACCGATCCGTCCTTGGCCGAATAATTAGTGGATTCTGGGAAGCCGGATTGCTCCACATCGGTTGCGATCGGCTAAGGATTTTGTACCCCTTTGTCCAAAGACGCCGACACATTTCCGGATCCGACCAGAACCTGGACAGTTGAGATGAAAAGCCAGGGACCAATAGTACGGGCTCCTCTCGTTTGACCGGCTGTGTCTGGTCATAGCCACCTCTTACCGGTCAGTATTGCGCCAACCTCCAGCAGATATTGTTATCAAGTGTAAATGGCAACAAGGCTCCCTTGTATGTCGAAGTATTACAGCGTTCAGCTCCCACATCGAGTACCGCGCCATCTCTCGGACTACATCTACAAATTCTCTACAAACAAAACGGAATCGAATCCCAAAAATCCCTCCAGTGCGGGATTGTACCCGAGGATCCAATTGTACCCAAGCTCGAAACACCTTTCTGCTACATGGTGGTTTCACAGTTCACTACAAGCGGCAGATACGCGACCAACGGGTGCACAAGATGGCGCCAACCTACACTCTTTCAGCACACTTGGGCAGGGGAATGTTGAAATCTTGGCGACACTACGGCAAAGTTGGACCTGACTACTGGTGGACTCTTTTGAAAGACAGTAACTCTCAGCTTTCGAGTCTGCTCGGGAGAATAGACTGTCGCGATAGAAGGGGTGGAAGGTTTTCATGGCCCTTTATTTGGTCAGTCGTAGGGTCTGAAGAAGCGGAGGTTCTGTTTATCGTTCATGCTAGCAGAGACTTGTGAGGGCTAACCTGGTTAATCCATGGGGTTTTCTTTAAGCATCATCTGGATATTGTTCATTCCAAACATACCAAGTTCTTATAGGTCTAGGGGGTCTATCATGGTATTTCTTCCCTAACTGTATACTTAACTGTGATATAGATATCGTACTGAAACAAGAAATCTCTTGTCACTCTGTGGCGCCCTCACTAAGGTCAGCTGGTCAAATTACCTTGCATCAAATGGCCACTTCGCCTATCAGGATGGCGATATATCTGCTGTTGCCGCATCTTGATATTGCAGACCCTCGCGGCCTGTAATACAAAGACGCGTATTACGGAAACCAATACATAGGACTATTGTTCGGCGGTCTGGCTTCTTGTCTGGGAATTGCTCTGAGTTTTGAGCTGGTTCTCCCATCCGCCTTTACCTTCCACGACATCCATTGACCTCCTATCAGCCTGGTACCGCGATGGGCTCAGTATCTCGGCTCCTACTCTAATGCTCTCACGTTGCCACTACGTCTCCACTTTACCCCCTGTCTGAGATACCTTCCATTACCGACGCACCAACTGCCAAGGCTCCACATCATTGCCGTCCCTTGCCGTCGAATGATTCACTGCAGTCCGAAGTTCCGCTTGCTTCCTCAGAGGAAGCAATGCGGGTAAGCTAATTTCGGCCTGGCCATCGTCGCTCTCGACATGGACCGCTGGGCGGTAATTGTAGAAGCTTGTACAATCAAAAAGAAGTCAGCTAGCTCGAGAGCCCTCGATAAGATATAATGACAAAAATCGTGTCCCTTTCACAAACTTCTAAAGCCGCCACGCCCAATCCTTCCAACCCTTCCCGATTTAGCCTTTCGAAGATGAAGCTTCTCTACCCCACCTCTCTCGCCCTGAATATCCCAGCTTGGAGTATTTCGCTGTATCGCTACATCCTTACGACGTGAAAGATGTCATCCCGGAAGAGCATATCGACGCAATCATCTTGGTGACGTGGGGGAACAGCTCATCCAATCTCGCCGACGCAGCGAAACGGCTGAAGGGCTTGTGATGGATCCAGTCGTTGGCGGCTGGTCCTAACGACGTCCTCAGCGCGGGCTTCAATAGATTAAAAGTATCTATAACGACTGGTGCGGGTTTACACAATTACACCGTCGCTGAACATACGCTTGGTCTTGTTCTCAATGCTGCCCGGCGTTTCTTCGAGATGCGTGACTATCAATTACAGTCAAAATGGGCTGCGCATCTCGGTGGCTTACAGCCTGATCGACCTAAGCATCGTTTTACAACTCTAAGAGACACGTCGGTCCTGATTTGGGGCTACGGGAATATTGCTCGGACTTTGCAGCCGCACCTGACCGCACTTGGTGCGAAGGTGTCCGGTGTTGCCCGTTCTAATGGTATTTACGTCAAAGATATCTATAATAACGATATAGCGGGAAACCCCGACACATCCCAAGTGCCCAGAAACCTTGTTTTTGGGACATATGAATGCAACACAAAGATGATCAGGTATAGCTCAACTATCAACTGCCAAGGTCGGCGCTGACTGCTTAAGATATGAGTCCTATCTGAAACGACTTGCGCCTGACATGGATGTCGAAGTCGATCTTAAGACGCATGTATTGTGCGTTTTTGAAAATGACGTTCCATGGCCAGTCTCATGTTTGTTTTACGACTAGGCGTTCAAGCTCCCCCAACATAAGGAATATTCTTTGAACCAAGGCCAAGTATTTTATATGTTTTCTCAACATTATCCTTCTTTGTTTGAGGTTGAAATGGATGAAGAGTTTGATAAGTTTTGGATGACAGCAGCCTGGAGAGGAGAAGAGGGCTGAGCTTCTGGAACTTCTTTTGTTTGCTGCTGGAAAGTAGCCTCGAGGAGAGGCATTGATATCTTGGTACTTGCTATTCCCGTTAATGTGCGTATCTATTAGATGACTGCCTGTAATCAAGACGTTTGTGATGGCTTTACACGTTGCCCTATTACTGTTGTCGAGTGTCTACCGTTCCACGTCTACAAAGGTCGAGCTTGGTCTTCTAAACATTGGTAATGGTGATTGGCCTAATGTCACTTTATCTTGCGGCAAATCATACTCAAGATCTTGCTTCCCTATGCCGAAACTATCCGATTACGTATGAAGAAGTGGATGCAGGATGTTGAACTCAATTGACCTATGATAGATGTCGAGACTGCCTTACGTCATCCCCCATTCAGATACCCCTACATGTATCTACTCAGGCTTTGCGCCTCCAACCTTGCCCTTGGTTACGTCCCATTGATGCTCATAGCCGAAGTACTTGGATGGCTTGCTTGGATCTTCCGGATGCTCGGCCTTTCCAGCCTTGAAGAAAACCTTGAGATCGGGCAGATCAGCCGTATCAAGTAGTTGATTTGGCACCTGAAGCACAAGCTTGTTAGTTTTGACATATACTACCTGAAGGACGGAATAGTACTCACAGCAACAGCTCTCCAATGGAGATGTTTCGTCATGTAGTCAACGATATGGTCCTTTCCAAGATGGCTGATAGCTGACCATCTCTCATCCGTCTTCAGAGCTCTCTGCAAGAGCTGAAGCGTGACCGGGAGCTGACCCTTGGACAACTGATGAATCTTTTGCTGCTTCTGACAGTTCTCACAATTGACGCCGTTCTTGTTGCCACGGGTCCAGTAGTTGGAAGAAAAGGTATGGATACCGCCGACGTAATCAAGGCTGAGCTTGTAATCGGCGGGAGACTTGGGAATGTCACTCTCCTTGCCGATAAAAAAGTGAATACTGTAACTGATTCCATTCAAGGCAAAGCGATTGTAGATGACGTTGATCACATAATCATTGTTGAGGCCTTCAATGTTCTGTGTAGAACCAACCTTGTGGAGAACTCTTCGAAGGACTCCATACTTCTCAGTGAGGCGCTTCTGAACAAGCTCGAGAGGAGCTGTGCCAGTGGAGTCTGTCTCAGGTGCCAGATCGGGGTAGGTATATCCAAGCGTGGTCCAATCTTGGACGCCGTCAGAGTTCCAATTAGTAAACTTGGTATCGGTATGGAATGGATAGAGGCTATCCTGGGCGGTGGGATCAGTACCCGTTGTAGCCCCAGTGAACCACTGTCCTTTTCCATTGTTAGTCTGATAAATAGCAAACTGGCGATCAACATTGCAGTGATGCAGCCAAAAGATAGGGTCATAGGCGGCGGTGCCAAGATCAGACATGTGACCATAGGAATATTGTGCTGGCCCGGTACTGGGTGTCTGGGAGGGGTCCAAGTTCCATCCTAGGCCACCGACCAAGACGTGGATGTAGTTATGGATCATCTCAAGAGAAAGCCAGCCATTTGGTTCATTGCCGCCATGAGCAGTAGTGGCAAACTCGGCATAGTTATCGAAGTTGCTTGGAACGAAGAGGCGACTGACTTGGTCCAAAATTGAACCGTTGAGGCCAGTGGGGATGTCCTGGTTAGGGCCCACCTCAATCACTGACCAATTGGGGTCTTGTAGTGCCTTGTCGACCAGATCGTTGTTTTGAATACCAGCGGTTTGCTGAGGGGTCAAGACATCTTGGTTGTTGAGACTGTTACTGAGACCCCATCTGCTGGTACCAGAGGTGTAAGCCATCTAAACGGCTTGTCGTTAGCGATGGCCGTTGAAAATTATGCTATAGCAGAAACTTACCGGCGGGTCGTTGAAAATAGTCCATTGTCCGAGACTAGACCTATCATTGAACAAAGGAGCTGAACGCGTCTTTTGGAAGGTTGAAATCGCCCCCGTACTGAACCGGTATAGCGGGTTGGGAGTAGATATCGTGGTCTTACCGTCAAACTCCACGATGGAGACATTGTCTCCTCGAACAACAGCTGGCACGCTAGGGTCCGCAGCCCAATCCCAGTATGGCAATCGCCAGCTGTTAGCCGCCTCCAGCCATTCAGCCTTTTGAGAGCCGGTGACTTGAGGCACGATCTCTGAGTTCATAATCTCCCAGAGCCGCTGCTCAAATAACAAAACATAAACGCGATGCCAGGTGGGGAACAGCATAGAGTTATGGGGACAATAGAAATCAGGGGTTATATCCGATGATGCGTAGTTGCTATTGTACGATTTGCTTGCCTCCATGGGGACTGGGTCATTGTCCCAAGGAATGGCAGGAAGACCATGGATGCCAGCAACCTGGAAGTAAGATCTGACATCCTCGAAGGGAATGGCCTGGAAGATCTGCAAAGCCCTGATGTAGAGGGAGAGTTGGATGGGGTTACTACTAGCCCAGGAATTGATTTCTGGTCGTGGATGGACTTGGCCATCGGCCTTGATGCCGGTGATGGGAAGGGACGTAAAACCGGACATTTTGTGATCAAAGTGATTCTTTGTGAGTAAGAATAGGCAATGTTTGAGGGTTCGATGGGATTATCCAAGAAGGACTGTCTTGGTGTCAGGGGGAAAAGGTGCAGAAGAGAGTGAAGAGGTCAAGCAGCTAGGAAGCTTCTCAAAGGTAGGTAACAACAAGTGACAGTCTTGATTCTTGCCCTACAAGCTTTGTATGTGGTTCCCCTTATATACACAGTAGAGCTCCAATGAGCTTCGTCAAAGCTGCTTGGGCGCAGCCCTCGAGCTTCGTGCCAAAGGCCCTCAACACATTCCTTGAGCCCCCTTCAACAGCCAATGGAATCGCCGGCCCAACTGTTGATCCGAAGGTTCATGATACTTGGCAGGCAAGAAGCAGCATTTTATGTATTTCCCCAGTCCTCTGCCTGACCCGGTGATCATCAGCAATTGAAAGTCACCACGTCAACCTACCCTTGCATTCCATCAGAGTGAATGTCTTACGATTTTGGTAAGCGGGGTAATGAGTTCTGGATCACTCTATCACATTGAAGTGAAACCTGCGTGAAGAGGCAACCGATCTATCGAACATGGCTGATAGAGCGGTGAGTAAATAGAGGGCTCTGCGTCGAAGATCACATGCAGACATGAATGAATTCGCCCAAATCCGTTAGTGTCAAGCAGAACAACGATCTGTCATTTTCAGCATATGCTATTGCGGTATCTATTAGGTGAAGCTAGCATTGCATAGTAGGTGTTCATGTACAAGACTTAAAGCTAAGGAATTAGAAAAATAGACTATCTTTAGTAGTAGGCACCAAGGGTCCTGCAACACAGCAAATAGCTCGTTTATCGTCCAATTGCGATGCGTTGTAGTTTAATAGTTTGGCTGGTTCTCTCCTAGCGGCTAGTCCCGCTTCTGGACTTGACGTCTCAGCTCTTCACTACCGCGCCATGTCTCGGGGAATGAATCCAGACCGCGAAGCATGGAAATCGCTGGAATCGGTCGTGCCGCTTCTATCACATGCTAAATCTAAACAACTGTTGTCTCAGAGTTGTTATCTATATTTGTTTGTTTGTTTAATTATTCATGCGCCTGCTGCTGGTCTTCAACCCCTATTAACAAGGCAGGATCCGTAGGATATACTGAAAGAGGAAGCTCGTGGTTTCTGTTGGCCTGTTACCTCTATCGTGTGATTGCAGCAGAATGAAACACTTAACGTCGGGATATAGGTTTCCGAGAGTATCAATTGCGCAAGGCGGCGAGAATGGAATCACAGTTGGGAAGTGACTAAGGAGATGCCATTTCCACAGGGTGAAATCCCGCAATGCATAGGACAGTAAAGTAGAGTTCATCGTCTTGAAGACAATCAAGGATGCTGACTAGCGATCGTGCTCAAATGAACATCCTGTATGTGCTTTCACCTCGCTCCGACCTCAACAACCCATCTCACCGACGATACTAACGTTAGATATGGCGTGTATGCTGCCGTCTTTTTACATAAAGCACAACGTGCTGGGGCTTTTCAATTAGCCAGTCAAGAGTAGGAAAACTCTTTAGCAGCAAGATGTTTCATTCGAAGTTTGGAACAGATTTCCGATGACGAACAACATCTTTGTCGCAAGTACAGCGCTATGCTGAGCAGGATTTGGCACCGCCATGGCACCCCTCGATCCGGACCTGAGGTTGGCCATGGCTCACAGACAGACTCGACGAGTCCAGCCAACAATACGATTTTCAGTCCAAACAACGCCAACGAACCAACTACCGTACATATGGCCGAGCCGCAAGTCTCGTGGTCCAACGACGCGGCCAGCACGGCCGAGAAAACATCAATCACCCAACAAGACTCAGTTGGCGATTGGAACCAGGAAATCACAGGTCTACCATCACAGCGTGACACAACTCAAGCAGGTGGCGACCAAATGATGATGCCTATCGATTTTGACGCTTGGTCCTTTGGGCCATTCTTCCCTGGTGTGACTGATATGGATTTCGGCTGGGGGGGTTGAAGGGTGTGCAGCAGCCATTGTAATTGTTCATATCAAATTCACAGCATAAAGGATGAACCGAGAACAAGCAAAGCCTTGCACTAGGAAATTTCATAACCCCGTAACCCACGTGGGCTGTAGTTACTCAGCCCGGCTTCGGCTACGGCCAAATTTTAGCATAGCATTTATCGAAAAGCGGATATCAGACATCGCCCTCACAATCAACCATCCACTTTTGCGATTGTGTTTCCTCTGACCATTTGTCTGAAGGTGGCAGAGTTATAATAGTAATCAACCATCCACCCCAGCCTTGTGTTTAACTGGAATGCGCATTCGGTCATTCCTATGTAATGCTCTGTATTGTTGTATTAGGAGTCCCCACACCAACTTAGCTTGATTACTAGGAGTTGGCGGAGGTTTCGTCTCTTTGTGATGATAAACCCTTTTCTTGCATTGCGAAAACTGCGTGTCTAGATGCTTGATTATTTGTCAACCAGGTGTGTAGGCTTAGCGGCGAGTTAAGCGAAAAGAGTTACCTTGTCGATTTGCTCCTTAGTAGGAGCCGCCCTAGGTAGAAACCAGTTCTCCAGTGTGGTCATGGCCCCGGTAGTGCGATGATTGTCTGTGTTACTTTGCAGGAAGTGTAGCTGGCCTACTAGAAACACTTTGTTGAGCTGGCGTCTTCCCGTCTGCCTGTGGCCACTTTAAACGTTGTGCGAGAGGATAGCGGTTCCACGCCCGCGGCCGCCTTAAACGGCTGAGTTGGAATAAAGTCGCCAGGGTAATAATGTTATTAAAAAGCTAATCTATTGGTCCTCAATAGGCATAAAGGTGCCTTTGTAACAATCAGAATCACTATTCTTTGCGCCATGGACGTCGCTGTTGGCCACCTTGATCCGTAATCTCGCCAAAGACGCGACGTTCGGGCTGTCCTCACAGCTCAGCCGACCACAAAGTTGTTGCAGGGCCATGGCATGGACGCGTCGTTCGAGCCTGGCCGTGTTCTTGACCAAAACTTTCCTCCTCCCTCCAAAGCTCGGCCGTCTTGGCCTGCGGAGCTGCGGCGCCGGTCCTATTTTACTCTTGACATATCCTTTGATACTTTCAGCTAGACTGCAGTAATCGTCGCCTTTAGGGTTAAACTTCTATACAAGTAGATATTGTATTTCTATTTTATAGGTACGGTTTGATACCTTTCTCCTAAGCCACGTCTGTATTTATTACCACGCCATAGTTAATAACCGAACTATTCCTAAAAGTCATGACGAGTTGAGGCGGAGTTACAGGCTGTTGGTCAGTGAATCAGAGATATGTGAATTATAATTTGGCCGATCTTAATTCTAAGCGTGCTCTTCACAATGGACCTGGCCGCTATTTAAGCAGCTCTCCCATAGTCATCTACTACCTAGTTATGCAAATAATCTAGTCGTTCATTGAATAAAAAACGCCCTTAATCATTTGATGAGTTCTTTGCAGAATCGGTCTGAGAACGAAGGCCACAACCGTGCCTGAAATTACGACGCAAAATAAGAGGAGAACTCGGTGCGACAAAAGATCAACCCACCCTGGTGGGTTCAAAGCAAGGTTATTAATAATTGAGAAACTTAAAACTGACTCTGTCTGTCCTTGTTTTCAATTGGAAAGTAACAGGTGAGGCTTATCAAAGACGTCAGAAACACCATGTCGTGACATCATGATGCGGGGAATTTCATCAACAAAACTCTGTGACGACGACTTGATTATGGAAACCACTGGGCTTTTTTCTTCCTCGGTCTGGGATAATGTACTGTTATTAGACGCCGCCCACTCGAGATTTCCAGTATAGCCCTTCTTCTATCGTCACCATGCTCTTTGCAACGATCTTGAAAGCCATGACCCTGTTTCCTGGAGCGCAGCTGGTCACGGCTGCACGTGAAGAGCAGCAAGTTCTGCAGCCAGCGATCAATGAAATGAACCTGGTTCGCCAGAAGTGAGTGCTCGATATACCGTACTGAGGCTCTTAACTAGCCATCAATAGGCTTCTGGAGGCCGAGATCATACCAACCGTGATTGATGATTTCACACCCGTCCTTGGACTTCGCGCAGCCTGGGAATACGAATATGCAGCTCTTGGAAACACCCTCAGGCCTGCCCAACTCCATTCTTCTCCATCGATTCGCCTGGACAAAGCCGAGGCCGAGCTGCACTCCAGCAGCGAGCCCGGGTCGCGCATCACCTTTGTTCTCACCCTGACGGACCCCGACGCACCATCCCGAGATAACCCCAAGTGGTCCGAATTCTGTCACTGGATTGCTACTGGGCTTTCCTTCAAATCCTCATCTGAGGCCTACAATCATAGACTCAAGGATGTCATCGATTATAAACCCCCGAGTCCCCCGGCCAAAACTGGCAAGCACCGCTACGTCTTGCTTGCATTCGTGGCTGCCAACGGGACCACCGAGAAGCTTCATCTTACCAAGCCTGAGGCTCGAAAGCACTGGGGCTCACACCATTCGGGCCATGGTGTCCGCGAATGGGCCAAAGAGAACGGGCTTGTTCCCATTGGTAAGTAGCCTCGATTTCGGATACGCGTACTACCAACTGACAAATGATAGCTGCCAATTTTATCTACGCTGAGTATGAGGACCGGTGCTAAAGGTGCTTTAGTCTGCTTTCTAGGAATGGGCGGTCAATTGTGTTCGAGGGTTGGCGTCTTGATTGTGTCCATTTTGGGCCACGCAATATCAGATCAGATGTACCTAGTTTAATATGAGGAGCCCTGCTTAAGCAGCTGTGTGCAATGGATCTCTAGTCTCTGCTGAGCTACCATGGTGTGTTTAAACTGTTAGGTTGTTTCTTCGTCCACGTGCTCCAATATTCCGCGGAACATATAACCTCACGGTCTTCAATCTCTATTCTCAACGGCACATGCCTTATTGGGGCTTTTCTGCCGCGCCTAGGTCTTGTTCACTGCAACCCCAGCCATTCTCAGAGGAAGTTTTTTGGAGCTTTACTGCATTGGTTACCGTGAGGTCTTGCCCCCGCACGGCGCTCGACCCATTCCAGGATCAACCTTCCAATCCAAGTTGATTATCCGACCATGCGCTCGCTGTTAAAAACCTGCTACCCATGTCAATAAGCATAGCAAGAAGCTTCCTCATTCCATGCCCGAAGCCTTTATGCCGCCGGTCACAGAGGCCTTGGCAGAAAGCGACAAATCAGTAAGTAGAGCTCTAGACCGTGATCTTCACAACTGCAGCCAACTCTGATCATTGCTTGATTGGGCAGGTAACAGCCGGCACGATCAAGAACGGAACATAGATGCAGCTTGAGATGGCGTGTCCTTCCTGCGGCATTATTCCGCGTATTCATCTGAATGACCTCGAAAAAGAATAAATAGAGCCGCCCTCATCGTCATTTTCGATATTGAATCCTACAGACCACAAGCCGCCTAATCACTACTCTAGTAGCTATTCACAATATGAAGTTCAACATCCTCCTCGCCTCACTGGTGCCGGCGGCATTTGCCCTGCCTTCTGGCACCAAGGATGCTTCCATCTCGAAGCGCCAGAGCGCCAACACCGTCACAGACGAGCTGCTCTTCAGCGTCTCGCTACCCACGTTCACTGCGCGACGTAACGCCCGGGACCCTCCCACTCTTAACTGGGACTCGGATGGTTGCACTTCGTCTCCTGACAACCCGTTTGGTTTCCCCTTTGTCCCGGCTTGCAACCGACACGACTTTGGCTACAACAACTACCGTGACCAGAGTCGATTCACCGTGAGTGCCAAGGCACGCATTGACAGCAACTTTAAGAGCGAGTAAGTGAATTCTGTTCCTCATTGATGTCTCCCGCTTGGGAGCATCATTCTTAAAAGAGGGATTATCATTGCTAATTCTCTGCAGCCTTTACTACCAGTGCGAATCCGTCAGCACTGTCAGTGTATGCAAGGCTTTGGCAGACGTCTACTACGCTGCTGTGCGGGCGTTTGGTGGTGGTGATGCCACTCCCGGCAAGCGAAGCGACAGCGACCTTGTCAAGGAGTACGAGGAGAAGGTGGCTATTTACAACAAGCTTGTTGAGGAAGCCCAGGAGAAGGGAGAGCTGCCTCGCCTTGATTAGGCGATACCTGTGTCGAGTCCTTGATGTCTATATTTGTCCACTTTCTGGCTGTATATATGAAAATGCATATATATTAACTACCGGCGCCATATTCGTCCTGTTTTATGCCTGACTCAATCCATACCATAGTAACTACATGATCATTTGATAATGGTCCCTTCTATTACGCTCACTAAGACATAAGACTGCCTAAAATTAATTTAGACCTAGGTAGTATAGCATACAAATTTCGAGATAAAGTGTAGCACGCACTACGAAATCTAGGAACAAGTTGCGTAGGATCTAAACCTCCATAACCAGACATTCTTCCAGGTTAGTATACTATAAAAGCGGGCTTACTACAAGTGTAATCACAATTTAGTGATCAGGTTGCCCTCAACATCTAACTCATCCCAAGGTGTATGGTGGGTCTAGAAGAGCAAGAAGCCTACCAGGCTGTTTACACTCTTCCACCGAAGCACCACAGAAATGCCAGCCCATATTAGAACTGGGAGATACGGGACAGCCGTTTTGAGAACAGGTTCTGCGGATCACCTGGGGTTCAAGTGAGTCTAATGCAAGGCACTGCCGATAATGCATACTACATGATGCCCACGTTCTTCAAATGTGATAACGCCGACGACCCGAGAAACAGGACCGTCAAATGATCTGATTCGATGAACCCAGATACCGGCAGGATCCTCTTTTGCATGAGTCTAATCTTTCCTCACTATCTGAGTTGCATCCACCACATCAAGGACGATGATGAATTTGGCACGCATTACCTCTCATCTGACATGTTCGTCTCTATCAAACCTTCAAATGACCTGAATTATCTAGTTCACCTCAGCCGCCGGCCAATATCACCTACCTCCCCGGTTAGAAGTACCAGCAAGGCTTGGCTGATGCTCGGCCTGGTCCTGCGCCTCCGCCACCCCCGCATCTTGATATTGATCCCCGAGTCATGTTCCGTTAGCTCCGGACTGACCACCACCAGATATTGTACAAGCCGATATTTGAATAACACAAGAAGATTGCAATCGGGGTGAGAGTAAACGAGGTTATTTAACTACTGTAATCTTCCAAGGGAGGCTCTAACTTTACGCGGCTCTGCTCCCTTAGATGCATAGGAATTTTGGTGTAATTATCAGTGGGACCCAAGAATGCTGAGGCATCTTGTCCCCCCTTGCGTTCTTATCTCTCGCACTGTAGCCTAGACTCAATAAGGAAAGTTGATTGCCCATTTCCAAGTGGGACCTTTGATGCGGAGGTCCCAGCCCATGAGCATCTCTCGATTTCCCCGCGCGGACCTTCGGATGCTGACCAACAGCATCTCATATCTCCAACCCCAGGATGTTAGATGCCACACGTCACTGCTATTTCCCGGTACCGAAAATTCAATCTCCCTTCTCTGCACCAAGCTACATAATCATCGGTGTGTAACTGCCGGACTGCGGGGAATCTCTGATGCTTTTGAATCTCCTCCCATCCATACCCAATCCACGACAATCATCAAGCTGGAGATCTGAACGATCTGGCTTCGATAAAAAAGGACCATGCTGGCCCGGTGAGCCTGAAAATGGTCAAAACAGCCGAGATTTTCAACAAATGATCCCTATCGACATTTCTATTAGGTTCCATATACCTACATCCAGCCCTCTTCCGCTGTCACCCACTCCGCTCCAACGATCTTCAACCTAACCTGAAATCTACTATGGGCAAAACGCGGGTGAGGGTTGTTGAAGGCTCTTGCTGGCCCTGCAAGAAGCGCCGGATCAAATGCGACCTGTCGAAACCCGTCTGCTCGAGGTGCGCCAAGGTCGGCGCGTCGTGCGACTACAACACTCGACTCATCAGATGGAGCACGCGACCAGCCGTGACAGTCCCGGCTATCTATCAAATACCCAGTCGTGATGAGCAGCTGGCTGCCTCTCTTGCTGTCTACGAAAAACGCTCCCTTGACTACTTCCATGGACGCTTCTGGCCGTTGCTGACAACAGCTGCGAAACCATGCCAGCCCCCTACCTTGGTTGCTTTGGAACACCGCGTCGTGCTTCTAGCAACATGCGTCCTGGCTGACTCGCATCGCTGGCTACAAGATGGACGTAATAGTCGCAGCATCCTCAACGTCAAGCGCATGGAATGTCTCGCCGCATTACGCGAGGAGGTCAACGATTGCTGTGCCAAGGATGACGGCCCGCTTCAAACGCTTCTCTTCGCTGTGCTCCTACTCTACTTCCATGACGGCTTCCTAGAATGCGCACAATCATCGGCGTCTACTTCGAGTCACCGAGATGGGGTACTGGCTATTGTTCAGCGACTTGGAGGCATGCCAACGGTCCTAGGCTCTGGCCAAGATCCCCTTCACATGCTGCTATCAGAGTTTGCAACTGCAGATCTCACCAGGGCCATGCTTACAGGACAAGCTCCAGCTTTCTCACCAATCATCTGGGATCTAGTCGATAGGGGACCTGTCTGGTGGGGTAAAGACACAATGGGATATTGCTCCCTCTCGTCCGTTTTCCAGCAGATATCGAACATGGCCTTCTACCTCGAAGCCACAACACAGATGCTTGAGGAATTCTCGATCGAGCGGATCCGGATTTTCGAGGAGGCTCTCAGGCCAACATACGCACCTCTTGCCCTAGAAGATCTAACTTCGCCATCAAGCCCAAAGGAACCACCCGAGTCCGATACAGAATCCGCGGAAGCTTACAGCCTTGTCCGAATCTTTCAACACTCGGGGCTCATATACTTATACCGTGCCGTGTGTGGCTTACCAGCCAACCACTCTTTGGTTCAACAGCACACTCAATCTTGCCTAGACTGCATCTCGAGTCTCAAACGGCCCTCCAAGATCCTTAACTGTTCGATTCTGCCTCTCTGTATTGCCGGTGCACACTCTCAGTGTCCCAAGCAGCAACGCGCAGTACGCGGGATTGCTAGTTTCATCTATGACGAAATTCGTTTTGCGTCCGTTCATTCAGTCACTGCTGCCCTTGAGGCAATTTGGAAAAAGTCACCAGAAGAGAATTTGACTTGGACTGAGATGTTTGGAGCTCTCAACCCAGAAGCAATTATTCTTTAACCTACGTGTATTTATATAGTCTCGGGTTTTAAGAGTCGAAAGAGGTGTTTCCTTTGATCCGTCTGAGGGTGGCAGAGTTATGATACCAAGAGTCAAAACAGGATTATTACCAAATATGTAAATTTGACCAATAAAAATAGCCATTCGGGTATACTCTAATCATTGGTATGAGGGCTGGAGATGTGGAATCGCTAGCTGATCAATTAACACTTGTCGTGGTCGTTGTAGTTGTGAAGGCAAGCTGCCCTTGATGGAGCAGTCGGACAACTCAGATAGATACTTCCTACCTCGCTTGCCAGTGCCATTGATCGACTAAAACATGCGTCACAACAAAAGGTTGTTTAGTCTGATATATCAGAACCATTAACTTGACGGAAGCTTGGCTATCTTAAAAACAACCTCCCGTGTCATGACCCTTGAGATGCGCGGTAATGATAACTGTCTCGGGCAATTTTGCCACATTTTCATTAACGATGGCAACATGGGTCCATCTCCAGCCCTCATACCAATGATTAGAGTATACCCGAATGGCTATTTTTATTGGTCAAATTTACATATTTGGTAATAATCCTGTTTTGACTCTTGGTATCATAACTCTGCCACCCTCAGACG
>JABFFE010000060.1:0-49189 GCA_013623625.1 Fusarium setosum | reverse complement strand
GGCGTCGTAGTTCTTCGCATCGAGCAATGAAGGAAGAAGTCTCTCAAGGGTAGCCTTCTTCACCGGGCAAGCTTTGCACAGAACCTCAAGCGTAGCATAGTTGGTCAAGGCAGCGGCGTAAGCCTTGCCCTGGTTGTAGTTCGCATCCGCACCGTGCTTGATCAATAGACCGACGATATCCTGGGCACGAGGCTGGTCCGAGCCCGCCGCCATGAGGAGCGTCTTGTTCATGTGCTCCTTCTGTGCACGCCTTTGCAGAAGTAGCTCTATGATGACGTAGGTGACATTGCCGTCGTGCTCTGCTATGCGCGAAAAAGCCAGCGGCATGGCTTTGGATAGAGGCACGCCATGGGGAGATGTCTTGCAGAGAAGATCTATTACCGAGAGACGTGCTCGCTGAATGGCGAGTTGAAAGACGTCTAGTCCATCGTTGTCCCCATGAACAGATATCTTGTATTGGAGCATGACTTTGATGAGCTCTAGATCCGGTTCCGGGGATTCAACCGCGAGGGCTAGTACGTCGAGGAGAGCTTCTTTCGTCACGCCCTTGCGAGCAAGCATATCGATAGCCTGCCGTCGGACTGTGCAGTCTGCAATGTTCATTGCGACCGGCAGTACAGGGGAAAGCTGCCCGGAGCTGATATCCCCCCGTAGCAGGATTTCCAGCATTTCGATGTCAGCCAGACCAAGGGCGATTCTGATGGCAGCGGCAGACTCATGCGTGACCAGCGCGCCCCTTGCCAGGAGCGCAGCAACAACACGGCGATGCTTTTTGGTCACGGCGCGGATGAGCTTCTGGTCCAATGCCGGACCCCATAGCTTTAAACCTTTTACAGCAAACAGGTTAAGAAAACGGAGCATGTCATCCTCTGAAGTGGAGTCGGGGACAAAGGAAAGCAGCTTTGGTGCCTCTTCTGGATCCATGTCGGCGGAAACCATAGGGTCTAGGATGGAAAAGTCCATTATTGCCACGGCGTTTTGGATACAGGGACGTACGCCAGCGTTGATCAGAAGTTTAATCATCGAGGTTCGCCTTTTCAAGACGCTCTGGGATATCTCTTCTCGAAGAACGTCTCCGTCCCTGAGGAGGCTTGACTTGTGGAGGAGGGAATAGAGGGTGTATCTCGTCCGGTAATCGGAAATGACGGAAACCCGCTGGCATGCTTCCCTGGCAATGACCTCATGCTCCTCGCGGTCGCCTATTGTGCTCAGAAAGCATGCCATGTCAGAGCCGTTATCGCTGAGATGTGAGGGCGCCGTGGACTTGGACGTAGTCAGGTAAGCAAGCAGCACGGCCACGGCGGCAATGTTTTTCGCGTCGAGTGCTCCGAGGACTAGTTGCCCACTCGCGATTAATGGATTGTGATCGACACATTGCAGAAGTGTTTCTGCTATGTTTGTGCCATCGACAGCCCCTGCAATGCTTTGTTCCAGGCAGTATTGCCACTCCGCAACATCCATCCCGTTCGACGCCGAGAGCAACAACTTGACAACATCAACGTCGTTCAGTCTCACATATTCCCGCACAAGGCCTCTGCTCATCGACTGAATTGATGCTCCGAAGCGAAGAAGGAGCTGGATCGAGGGTATGTTTCGTTGGTCAAGCGCGATGTGAAGCGCCTGGTTCAACAGATCCTGTGTCACGCCGACATGACACATCAAAAGGATGTAGGACAAGTTTCCCTGCCCCATGACGGTTTCCAGCCAGTTTGCCGATCCATGAGCGGACGGCTTCGCCCGTCGAAACATACTAGATTGCCTCCTTTGCAGCTTGCTGTCTTGGAAATGCTCCCATAGCTCATCCAGCGAGTCGAGGTTCTCGACGGAGGAGAGCACTGCCTGCGCTACCTTCACATCGGGCAGCGGACCTTGGGAGAATAGAGCGTCAAAGGCTTTTCCGACTTCGTGCTTGGTGAAGGTCCATTCGTTCTCATCCAGCTTTAAACTTCTCCGGCTCGGCATTCGCAAGAGGTGCCTCTTTTGCTGGTCGGGTCGGCGGTAACCGGCATCGCTCGTGCGTGCCCATACGAGCAATGCTCGCGCGGCAGCACGGTGTTCGTCGGTGACAGAGGCTTCATAACCAGAGAAGCCGGGCTTGGTGAGTGTGGCAAGCGGTTGTGGAGGGGAAAGGCCGGCATGATGAAAGAGGGTCTCGAATTTGGTGTTGTCTGGGTTGGTCGTGGGGGAAAGCACCGAGCCGACAAGTGTGCTGGTTAAAGAATCATCGTTGCTATCCATCTTCCACCTATCTCATATCAATTAGTATATCATCGAAGCATCAATGGATTGGCAAAGGATGCAGACACCCACCGAAATGATCTCGAACATTAACAGGGTCTGGCGATGCACAGAAAAAAGGTCGAAGGAAGAAGGATCAGGCTGCGAGACCGGAACCGAGGTGCCAGTTTGCAGCCCCGGGAGCCTCGTTTCGAGCCCCAACCACCGAGGCAGCAAAGCCATGAATTCAGCCTGCGAATGAGTCAATGCTGGCGAAAATGAGGCGTTGCAGCACGGCGCAGAGCTAAGTCGTATCGGCAACTCACCAACATCCCACTCAGCTCGTCAACCTCATCCCGAACTCAGCCCGCGCCGCTGCCTTGGGCAGCAACACGTGTCAGCTAGAGAGCGCTTGTTGAAACGAGGCTCTGGCCGAAATCGACATGTCAATCCCCCTTTTTATAATTGCTCAAAGGCAAAACGAGTAATACGAGCGCCGGGTTTCAGCCATTCCAAGAGCCGGCTGTCGCTCAGGCGAGATGATAGGGACAAAGGAGCAAGAGCTGCATGCAAGCGAGGAACCTGCATCTTTGCCAATCTCACCGCTCGAGGCGACTGAGGTCTGCTGAACTGATGCCTGCAGGTGGCTGACTGTTCAGGCGGCCATCAGGCGGGCTCTTGGCTTGTGGAATGGCCGCAATGCATTTGAGCGCAGCGGCCTCCAGAGCCTCGCGGGCCTGGCCCAGTTCGAGGGACGGGAGCAGCTGGCGGTCAAATATGAGCATAGATCCTTCGTCTCTCAAATGAGTTGCGTTACCCCATCAGCCTATGCTGTAGCCCCCCGGCAATCAAACAACCTGTGTCACAGCAGCTCTTGATTCACGATGAAATCTCCCACCGATCCTTCTGCCTCATACACGCGGGCCAGTATGACCAACACGGGCAGCTCCAAAGACAGCATTTCCACACTCGCAGACGATCTCCTTCGCGCATCCTTGACACGCAAGCCTGGTGCCCCCGCCTATGGAGCACCATCGTCGACGTCCAAGACGTCCAAGACTCCATTGAACACTTCTCTACCAACCTCAGCAAGCATCACCCGCTCTAGCATCTCCAAGGCCGGGGCCTCGTCCTTAGCAGATAGCTTGCTCCGAGCGTCGTTGGCTAGCGATGCGTCATCTACTGTTGGGTCCAGCAAACCGCCGTCATATCGAAGCTATCATACGTCTATTACCAAACCATCAGCCTCATCAACACTTGCTGGTCCTCCCCCAGCAAGCAAAGCCAAGGATAAGACAGCCATCTCTGCCGCCTACACCAAGAGTCGGCTCAGCGCGCTGAAGTCGGAAGTTGCTCGCGCCAATGCAGCGCTTCCATCTCGCACCAAGTCCGACTTGTTTAAAGAATCCTGTTCTGCAGATGTCCTCTTCCTCATCGACACGACATACTCTATGAATAGCTACATCGAAGCGGCAAAGAACCAGATCAGATCCATTGTCAAAGAGGTCAAGGAGGCCTTCTTCAACGAATCTAACGTGCGAATTGCTGTAGTTGGATACAAAGACCACGATGACGACCCCAACATTGAGTTCCTTGACTTCACTTCTTCTGTGAGCAAGGTGCATAACTTTTTGTCTACTCTCAGTGCGTCTGGCGGAGACGATATACCCGAGGACGTTCTTGGTGGGATACAAAAAGCTATTAACGCCTCGTGGAAGCAGCAGACTCGATGTCTGATTCACATCGCTGATGCACCCCCTCACGGGCGTACTCTGCATGACTATGAGGAGGGCTACGACAGCTACTACAAGACAGCCAGTGAGCCTCATGGCCTCACACATGAGGATCTGCTCGGGCGCCTTGTGAAACTGAAGGTCAACTATGCTCTTCTCCGCATCAACTCGTCCACTAACCATATAGCTTTCGAGTTTGGTAAAGTCTATAGTGGTGATTTAACTGGGGCAGGGGTAAAACTACACGATAGGAATACCTACCATACCTTAGTCATGGACTCACTTATACTGGCTAAGTCAAGAGCTAAAAGGATAGCTACGAGCACCGGGCCGCTCTTCGAGGAACTGTAGCTGGGAGTTAGATATAGTGCTCTCTGATATCTCGTCGTCAGCATAATCACGGCGTCTGTCTCACGTATAGCGAATCGCTTGTCGCTGGCACTTAGCCATGCCATGGGAAGTCCCGGCCGCGGTGCCGCGCCTCAGATGTCCAAGCACCCGGCGTTGACCGCGATCGTAGAAGATAGCAGTATTACTAGGACTATGCCAACTAAGATCTTTGCTCTCGAGATAACTCTACTGCAGTAGGATACTCCTAGCTGGTTAGATAAGAAACTAGTAGTCAAGGGCTTTTGTTTAGACCTTAGCGTTCATAGAGTTAATACTCTTGATGCTATAATGGATAATGACGAGAATATTAAGCTTGGGTTTATTAAGCTTAATATTAGCGCGCGTTTAAAGCCCTTTGCCGAAGGAGCTATATGTATTGCTGCCTATGCCCGCCTTGCCGCGACTACTAGTAAATTTGTCCTTAAATTATTTAAGAACCCTAAAGAAAGCCTAGCTATTCTAGTAGAGAATATACGTATGTAGGCCCTCTATAAAGCATTTGTACTTAAGTTTAATAGTCTCGTTAAGTCTTCCTAGCCTATTGATTTTATTACTACGCTTTATCTATAGGATAAATCTAGTGGCTTAAAAGGAGATAGTAATTTATCGCTTAAGCCGTTTATTAAGGGTAAATACGTTAAGTATAATGGCAATAACGCCTACGTCCTAAAGGATAATGATAATCCTTTTAATGAAATTACGCAGTCTTTTTCGCACTTTACCTTTAAATATTCCTAGGGCTATTTCCTCGTTATTAATCTTTAAGGGGTAGGCAACTCTTTTATGGATCTTACTATTTAGACCTTTGATCTAGAGCGCTTTAAGCTTAACGAAATAAATCTCAGCGATGTAGGCTTTAAGTTCTTCTTTGCTATGTATAACTGCGGAGAAACCTGCTGTAAGCTTGGTCTTCTTAGTAATAAGGAAATGTTTATGTCTCGCAGCTTTATGTTTAGGGAGACGTGGCTAGTAATAGACCTGACCGTCTGCTACTCTAATAAGCTTTGTCGCAAAATTATCTGTCTGGCGACTACTAATAAGTTATTAACTTACCCTGACCGCAACTAGTGTGATAGCTGCTTTTTATAGCTAGAGTCTATTAATGCCTAGGTGATATACGTAGCGCCGGGATTAAAATATAAGTTTAAGGTTTTAAGGTTCTATTATAAAAGCTAGGGAGAGGAGGCACCGAGTGTATATAAAGAGCATAGGGAGAAAGATGTGATTGTTATAATAGCTATGGGGGGTGGCTTGTGGGAGGCTACTAAGTTAATAACTAATGTAAAGGAAATTTTAGGTAAGCGCTAGTAGACTTGTAGGCCTGAAGAATTAGGGTGAGGGGGGAATAATATAGACTAGCGGTGAGTTATTTTAGGCTTGATGTATTTTAGTAGCTTATAACGTATTAATAATATTAGGTAATTATCTCTTATTATAGCCTATGGCTTATAGCTGCCTAATTCTCTAATTAAGATAAGCTAGTGCTTAGCGTCTTTTGTAGCCCTATCTCGCGTTTCGCAGTAATGTAATTGGCTTAGGAGTAGATGGCAAAAGCAGGCTATAAAAATATAGAATCCTTAACTACTATTTGGGTAAAGCTGCAGCTGCGGTACTACCTAATAGCTATTCTAATTAGTAAACCGCTTGTAATATGAATGCGCTTTAGGAGCTATGTCTTTTAGCGCAAATTATAGGTACTATTTTAGTCTTTTGTATAAGATGGCCCCCTCTATATATGCGAGTCTGCCTTAAGTACGCGCCCTAGTTAGAAGTGCTGACCAGGGGGCCTCCAATGGGCTGCGACTAGTAAGGTATTGGGTTAGAAGCTAATTACGTATCTAAGTGGTGCTATAAGTAGGGACTAAGATGAGTTGAATGGGATATATCTTTAAATTTTGGGGCTATAGCTCTTTAGCTAGGGTTAAACTTGAGTCTAGATATTAAATACTGATGCCCTATTCTAGGGCGTAGCATAGTCTAAGCCCCCTAGGCCCTTTAAATAGATGCAAAACCAAGCATCTGGGCAAGTCTGCGAGAATCGGCTATAAGCTTAATGTATCTTATTTTATCGGTATGCCTATATTCTATATTTAGCTTATTAAGCCGTCTTTAAGAAAGAACTAATCTCTTGTTACTATAGGAAATAAGAATGCCTATCTACTTATTAGCGCTAATAGTTGAATCCTACTAGCTATTTAGACCCTTTGAAATATCTATGTGAGATAAATACTATCTGAGTCTAAATAGCCTATCCCCACTATGTGCTATCTAGATAAGACCATAGTTGGTCATGTTTATATAGTCTAGAACAATTGCCTACTATTAAAGTTAACTTTATATGCTGCTTGATTTAGAGTAATTAGGTAAGTTATCTTTATAACTATACTTAGAGGCCCGCTTTAAGCGAGAAAATTACATAGATTAGAATAGTAGCCCTTAAGGTTTTAGTGGCTACCTAGCTATGTTAAGTTATAGTAAAAGCCGAATGATATAATATGCGAGCCTTTGTAACTAAGAGCCATAGATACTATCTGCGAGTTATTAGCCCTATTCTTGATCTTAGTAAGTGCCTAGTTAGTATTATTTAACGCCTAGGATCTCTATATGCTATTAAGCTACTTTGCGTAGTAGCTCTAGTTTAGCCTAAAGACGTATTTAGTTAGGTTTCTAAACCTATAGGATGAAATGTTTGCTATGAGTTTAGGGTAAAGCTTTTAAAGGTTATTACTCTTAGCTATTTAAAGAGTTTATTAGTATTTTACTATAGATATTTACTTGTAATATTTATATTAGGTCTTATTCTTATATTAAGCTACCTAAGAGAAAAGTCTATTTAGCGTAGTATCCCTGAAACTTATAGAGGTAAGCAAGGAAGAGCCCTCTTTTATATGGGGGTTGGCTATATTACTTGGTTGTTCTTGTTAGTACTAGCCCTTAGCTACTAGAAAAGTATGACTTGCCTATTGAAATATGACTTGCTTAAAGTAAGGTATGAACTTTTAAGCATGGTAATCAGAAATGGTAAGGAAATGGGCTCTTTCGAAGAGTCGGCGACTCCCGACGCGCTGACTGTATTTGTAATCCGAGTCTGCTGCATCTGTTGGGCGAGCTTGTCTTAAATTCCCTGGGCTGCTTGTCCTCGTTCTTGCTCTCTTTCTCTTGCCTTCCCTCTTCTTCTTCTTTCTTGATCTTTCTCCTTGTTTAATTTCCTCTTTTCCCGCTCTAACTATCGCTATCTTTTTTTAAAGCTCTTAGCGTCGTTCTCGTGCGAAGCTTGCTGCTTCTTAATCTAGCCACGGATAAAGTCTAAGTTATACTTATTCTTTATCTTCTCTTTATTCCTTATAGCTTAAGAAGAAATATTTCGTAAGAGCCTCTTAGCATAGGCAATAGCTATGATTACCGCGTAGCGCTACTAGTTGCTACTTTTATGCGAGTTAGTATAGTCGCTAATACCCCTAATAACTAGGCAAAGAAATTTATTTATTAGCCTAGCGGCCTCTATCTTAAAGTAGATAATATTCTTAGCTAAAGTAATAAGATTACGCTTTTATGCATTCTTTATAACCGTATTTCTAGACCTAATATTACTATAGTGAATAACTAGGTAATTATAGCTATGATTCTCGACTTAGATATAGTCTCAGGCTATTACTTTTCTGACGTAGACTTTGTAGTCTAGCTGCCCTCTAATATAGTTATAGCTTGCCTAAAAGATTATATCTCGGCTATCTCTAGGATGCGACTAGAGTATCTTTGAGCTATCTATCTTGCAGATAGCTTTCTACATAATCTTATAGATTTTCTTACTTAGTTTAAACTCCGCTCTTATATTAGCGACCGTAGTTGCGAGCAGGTTTAAAGGGCGATTTAAGATATTAATTCTTCTAAACTAAAATAATTCTTCTTTTCCTAAGTTATATTAGATAACCCCCCCTCCTTAATTATTAGGTAACGATATAACTAAATCGCCTAGGCGGATATCATTATTAACGCTATGAACACCTCCTCTGATCCTAACCATAAAGACGAATTTTAGTTTAAGGAAAGTTAACTATATCTTGCTAGCTATTATGGCCGCTTTATTGACACCGTAATACAAAAGAATAGCTATTATGACATTATAAAGCCCTATGCGCCCTAGGTTATAGTTATTACTATCGTATTTTAACTAAATTTTTAGTTTCATATGCCTCTCGTCTAGCATAGCACGGGCGGCTTACAGTTCCTGCGGCAATATATAGATCTAGCTAACTATATACTAATCAGCGTCAAGGCTAATAAGCCCCTCGTCTATATCCGAGTCTGATATTATCTCTCTAGACCTAATAGATAAAGGCTATATCTCGAGGAAAGTAAGGCTAAATAAAAGAAAAAGCGTAACCTAAATAAAGAAGAATGGTAGTAAATCCTAACCAGAACTGAGGTATAAAGAATATAATGGGCATTTAGGAGGAAGCCTAGAGAAAAAGAGTGAGACAGATATAGCCTCTGGTCGGTTTAGCCTCACCTGAGTTCAAGTTTGGAATTTCGCCCCACATCTCCGATTCTATTAGCCACTCAGAGAGGCTGGGGAGGTTGTGTCTGTTGTGTTAACTCTGAGCGCTGAACGCAGGCTATTGGGTAGTCGAATTCTGGTCAATCAGGCCATAAATTCCACCGCATTAATTCTTTATAAATTATAGGTGCCTTTCGTCCCTAAACTAAGCACTTTAAGCTCCGCACTTCAAACTCCTAAGGCCTATCTTCAACAAAGATAATAAATCAATAGAAATAATATGACCATGACTTTATGCTTTCTCGCAAAAAATATATTCTATTTCTACTGCCTCCCAGCACACTATTCCCGTGGTTTTTAGCCGCCCAACACTAGATCTTTTGACTTCTTCAAAGGTGCGTATCGCAAAGAACTCCAAAGCCGGGCTAGCTTGACCCCCGCTCCCGTTCTGCGCTAGAAGATGATCTTCAGGGCCGAGAACAGACCTTGTCATCAGCCCCCATGCAGCCTCTATGTCCCCGCCTTGCTTTTCGTAACTGGGCTTTCAATAGCGAGCATACGTGGCAGTTCCTAGCCTTTTTCCACTTTCGTTTGTGATGGTGTGGGCCATCCCCTGAATGTATCCCGCCCTGTTCGGCGCCTCATCAAGGAGAGGCTGACAGCTTCCAAGGCTCGAGCGGCAGGGTGCATGCTGAATGCAGGTCTGGGGCACGGGTGGTTGAAGCCCCGTCGCCTTTCTACTGGTATTAATTGGTGGGTTGCAATGTGGACTCGTACGTCGGAGGCTGAATCACAGATTGCAGTTGGATCTATGTGCAGGCCAGTCCAGGCCCTTTCTGATGCATTTGGCCATTCATAACGTCCATGCCAGAGCCCTCCGAAAACCACTCGACCCACTGCTATGCTTACGGTAAGACTCCCCCAAAGATGCTACTTTGTTGTTACTATCTTGCACCGGAGCAACTTCTCCATCGCCCAAGGCCCAGTGCTCAGTGAAGTATTGTCTCATATTTTGGCCACACTTGATGCGAGTTCTGATGAGCGATCGCATCGGAGGACCCCGCGATGTAGGAGATGATTTATGAAAACGCAAGGATGAGGAAAAGGCATATAATATAATAAGTGCCTTAACCCCAATATTTCTACTATGACCTACACTGCCGAGCGGTCTAATATTCTATTCTATTCTTTTATTTATGCTTTACTTCTTTTTGCCTTAATCTAATAGTTTTAGTGCCTAAATAAAAGCTACTAAGTAGATACTAAGAGAATATTAACTTCTTAAACCTTAGCTATCTTATTCTTCTTAGAACCCCGCAAGGCCTTAACTAAGATAATATAGCTAAGACTTATATACTACTATAAGAACTCTAATTATATATAAATCTAATAAGCCCTTAAGTTAGAGATTAAAATATATATAAACCTTAGTCTAGCCTCATAGAATATAGCTTAGGCCTCGATTCTAACACTCTTACCCCTTGCTCACGCCCACTAATAATGAGTCTGGGTGCCTCTATAGCGGGGGCCGGCAGCATCTGGAGTTATTACTAAGCGTAAGTTGCCCCGCGGCCAATGTTGATAGACACCCCACCACCAAACAAGCATCATCAGAACACGCCAGGCTCAGCGTGAAGCAATAAACCAAGGCGTTGCTCACTAAACAATTCCACGACACAGCATGCATAGTCTTGCGATTGAGGCCTGGGTCTACGAAGTTGCAAGCCTCACACAGGCCGCATCTTCTCAACCCGGCGAGCAACAGAGGTCTAAGTCTTTCACCCGCAAACGAAAACGCGGGCGCGCCCTCCAAGACGTCAACTCATCGCACCTCAACTCCAGCTATCTCATCAGCCCCATGTCGAGCCCGGGGAAAAGACCGTCAAATGCGCCAGTCGATTTAGATGCGACGCCTCGGCCGCGGCATGACGCCCAGGACACGCAGCATGGCTCAGCGAGCGCAACCGACGTCTCAGCTTTTGTGACAACTCTTCAGAACGGCGTTTTATCACCATTGCCTCGGAAACGGCGTCGTCGGTTTCTAATAAAACGATATCCAACCACCGTTAGTCTCAGCCAACTGAAGCGGCCCATTCGAGTCATAAAACCCGAAGACATAATGTCTATCTTGCCTCAAGACGCCCATGCTTTGTACGATGACCTCTATGCCGTGTCGTGCAAGTCTTCAATACTGCCTCCAGGCCTGAAAAGCGTAATGACTCCTGCTGCTCTCAAGAGTGCAAGGATACTGCCATTCATGTGGCAAGCCGACGCTCAAACTGGGGACGGCCACAGCATGGCGCAAGAGCACGTATCTATGGTCGATATTCTACAGGAAGCCGCCGACGCAACCAACTTGAGCAAGGGAGAGTCGGCATGGAATAGCCAGGTTCATTATCCTATGCTCAAACTCGCACTGGCGCAATTCTCCTCCGTGAGGGCTGAGACTATCACAAACGCGCAGATTCTCAAAGACTTTCGACCGGGCACACAAGACTGGGCTGGATCTGCCTCGTCCAGTGCCGCTTCAAGCCGGTCAAGTCTCACCAACGACGATACTGCATCTTTGGCTGATCCCGTGGCATCTGTTCACAAGATGGTCGATTTTGCCATGGTACTGATGCCAGACGAAAAGCTGCAGGGCGTAATCGAAAAATTCCTTGGCCAGCAGAGGCACGCCACTGTCAATCAGAGCACCTATGGCGGGTTGACTTCGCGGCCTGCCCCTGTCTTTATCGAAACCAAGACATCGACTGGTAACGTGGAAAGTAGTCATGTCCAGCTGGCTATATGGACGGCGGCCTGGTATGAGCGTTTACGATCCATCAACCCACTCCGAAATCTCATCGCCATCCCGGTTATTCAAGTATATGGCAACGTGTGGCAGGTCTTGTTCGCCGTGGATAATGGGAATGAACTGGTAAGTCAATTCTCTCAGTGGCCCTGGACGACTTTACTCATACGCTACTGCAGTTGCTTCTCGACGAGTCTATGAGGGTTGGTGACACCTCTACTATCCTTGGCATGTACCAGCTCCGCGCAGCTCTCACAGTAATAGGGAGATGGATAGATACCGAATTTAGGGGCTGGATAAGTAGTTTTCTAAGCGATGCATTATACCCTCAATAGATCTATACCACCTGGTTACTTTGTTATGACAATGCCGACGAGGTGATCATTATCAGCCTGTTGGGCATTGTCGGCATCGAAAAGAATGGCGTCACGTTCCTGGGTACTATTTGCTGGCGATTTTAGTACAGTCCCTTATATAAATTAGATTTCGGGGTGGGTGTCACGGTCCGGTCTTCTGCCAACATAAATCCAGCCCAGTTAGGTTTACACAGTTGGAACCCCAACCGCCACAAATAGGGCTTTCCCAAGACCTGCACAACTCAGAGCCATTTTACCCTATTTTCAGTATCTTGTCCAACGAGATATAAGAGCCAGGTGACCAGCGTTGGACACACTATGGCGGAGCTAGTTGCTCAAGGTTATACCGAGTCAGTAGAAAAGGGGGGGGATCAGCCTACCAATCGAGTCAGTCTCACGTTATCTACCCACTACCTAAATAATATTTTGACAGGGCCTCTATTCCGAGGCATTCTTTTGATGCTATGAGTGCTTGTTAAAAAAAGATATGTGCCATTGCTCAAAACGAGGAATTATGGTGAATTTTAAACGACGAATTTATACAGTCTGGATACTTTTATCTAACCGACAACAAAGATCAAGTAGTTATCGCACAGTGACGCAACCGCCTCTCACATGAGTGTAGCAGAGAGAGAGACCTTCACCTCGCCTTTGCAAGGCGGACTGTGCCCAGCCACAATAACTGGTAGGACGGGCTCGGCTCATCGCCTAGTGTTTTACAGAGAGAGTGTACAAGTCGGCCAGCTGCTCGGCGGCATTCGAGAGCTGACATGTCTCACAAGCGCAGACAACGAGGTCTGAGCAGTGCATCTGCGGCACTGGACATAACAAAGCAGCATTGGGAAAATGATATGTGCCGGCTCTATCTGACTATAAATAAAGGGTCTGTCTTGTTGCGAAGCCTGCAGTTTCTACACCCATCATTCATCACCAGTATCCAAAACCTGTCTTGCCTATCAAACGCTATGGATCTTGGACTCTCGGTCAACTCAACCTCGGCCAGCATCTACGACGCCCATCTCGGGTTCTGGACCAACTGGTCCCGCGGCCGGGTCCTGGGCGCCACCCTGACGCTCACTCGGGCAAACGGCGACCTCGTCATTGCCTTTGTCGCCTCGTTCGTCGCCTTCGTGGGCACTCGGTGCTGGCGGGTCGCCTGCCTCGTCCTGCACTACTGCATGTCGTCGCAGGAGCCACGTGATGGGGTGCACCACCAGCGCCAGGCGGTCTTTAGAAACGCCGCCAATCCCACATCTGCCCTGGCCGCGCTCGCCCATCTCGCGCACAGCTGGAGGGGGTCGTCTACGGCTCTGTACCGTCGTCTCCTCCCGCCCCTGGTCTTCGGTGCCGCCTTCATGACGGGGTTCACCACCTTGGCCGGCTTCTCGTCTCAGATCTCGACAGCCATGGGCAGCGAGGTGCTGCTGTCCGGGGGGAGCTGCGGGATCCGCAACCCTGCCATCACCTCGGAGGCCGACGTGCTGTTCCCCAACCTGCGGCTCAAGGCGGTCCAGGCGACGGCGGCGGCCAACTACGCGCGCGAGTGCTACTCGTCGCACCCTTCCAACTCGCTGGGCTGCAGCACCTTTGTGCAGAAGCGGCTGCTCGCGAAGACCGTCATCGACAGCAAGGCGCCGTGCCCCTTTTCCGGCAACGTGTGCCGCAGCGACGGTTCAAACCTCAGGATCGACAGCGGCCACCTGGACTCGAATGACGATTTTGGGCTGAATGCCCCGAAGGGCCAGCGTCTGTCGTTTCGGAAGGTCATTGACTGCGCCCCTCTGCGCACGCACAACTTTACGTCGTCGCTGGACGTCTCGAGCGACATGTCGTACGTCACTTACTGGTATGGCAAGTCCAAGGACGCTACGTACAACTACACCTACCAGTACCCGAGGATCCGGGTCGACGAGTCCCTGGCCGCCGAGTACAGCAGCGACACTGCCTTGGTTGATTATGCCCTGGGGTGAGTTTGTCCAGAAAAACTACCCATGTGTCATGTTCAAATCGCTAAAATATGGAAACCTAAGAGCCCATTTCGCGGAGTACGGGAACGGGACCCTGCTCCAAAGCTCATTCGAGCCGATTCCCGAGCTCGCCCATCCGGACGCGTGGCTCACGCTGCTTTTCCTCTCGGCCAACAAGATTCTCTTTATCGGTCAAGGCCGCGATGACTGGTACCGGCCGACGCACTTTGTCGATTTCATGTCTGAAAGCTATCAAGGCAATGAGCGAGGAGGCAGCGTCCCTGTTTATACCCAAGATGAAGCCGCTTCTCCCATGGCCTGCTTGGAGAGGGTGCAGTACTGCCACTCCGAAAGTTCTAAATGCACTCGTCTGGGCAATTTCCACGACATGGTGTTAAAAGACGACACAAAGGAGGCCAGAGAACGTCTCTTCTGGGTGAGCAAAGTCATGGCGCTTGAGAGCTTGTCATTGAGGGACATCCCCCAGCTGCTGGGGCCCAGCGCCTTAGAAACTCGTTCCGGGCTGTACGGCGGAATCCAGGGTCCGATCCCAGACAACCAGTGGCAGCGCGACATGACATTCTGGTACGCCGTGATCCTGGCATCTCTGCAGCAAGCGTTTGTGTCGGTGGCGGTTGGCAGGGACGCGCCTGATGTCCAAAAGTTTATTGAACAACCACAGGATGCGTCAGCGCAGACGCTGTGCAAGAATCAGGTATGTACTCACCGCACCCGCTCGAAGCATCGCCACAAGCTAACATGGCATTATCCAAAAAAGAAAATCATAAGCACAGCCTATTCGTCCTTTAGTGTCTTTGGCCTTGCCGTTATCCTGGTCGTCGGGGGCCTCGTCATTCTTTGCTCGTACACCATCGAGCCCACCATGATGTGCCTGCAGCGCCGCCGGAAATACAAGGAATACCAGACACTAGAGTGGTGCACAAACGAGACATTTCAACTCCAGCGGCTCGCGCACGAGGAACTTCAGTGTGGGACGTGGTCGAAGTGCGATGACACGGTCCCCATCACAGAGAAGGGCGACATGCTAGCTGTGCTAGACGTGACAGACACAAAGCACCCTAAGCTGCGGCTGCCAGAGAACCAGGCCGAAGACGCTGAAGACAAGAACCATCAGGCTGAGACTGCACATCAAGATGGCTCGAGTGTTGATCAAGACCTGTCTTACAGCTTGCCTGAAAGATCGCGAACGACTTGATGAACGACGCCCAGGTAAATTGCGCTGAGTTTCTTAGTCAGATAAGGGATTAAACTTGCTTCTGCGTTTCCTCTGATCCCTCTGAGGGTGGTGGAGTTATGATACCAATAAGGGATTAAACTTCCTAGTATTATATATCCTGCCTAAGGTAAAAGTCAATCTTGTCCAGAAAAAGCCAGGTCAAACAGCAACCGGCTGCCCTTATACCGCGTGTTGGCATCAGCCCCAGCCTTAAGAAGCTGCTGTTCTACTACGTGATGGCCATGTTCAGTGGCGTGGTAAAACACCGTTGAGCCCATACTATCCTTTGCGTGAACATCGGCGCCAGCCCCGAGAAGTAGCTGCATCACAGCATCATAGCCGCCCTTGGCAGCCCAGTGAAGTGCTGTAAAGTCCATGTCATCTTTTATATTAGCATTGGTATCATTACTCTGCCATCCTCAGAGGGGATCAGAGGAAACGCATAAGCAAAAGAACACACTTCAACTTGAACATAATGTCTCTGGATCTTTAACATTAGCCTCCCGCTCCGCTCCAAGTCTGGCTACTTGGAAAATTTGCGAAATAACCCTTTAAGTGCCTTCCTGAACCTGCTGAACTCGCTCATGGACTTTGTGACGCGTTTTACTACCCGTTGCCATCTCGACTTTGCCTCCTCAGTTTCGTTGGCTGCAACGAAAAGACCACTAGAGACACTGCTGTTGCATATACTCTGTACTTCGCTACTGCCTCCTTCCGCAGGACAGTCTGAATTAGTCCCTTTGACCTCGGCGAAATCATCCTCGCCTTTGCTCAACTCCGCACTACCACCGCTGATTTCCCAGTCGGGTCTTCTGCGCAGTGAAGCTGACCGATGCGAGGTTTCCAGGGTTTCTGGCCGGAGTAGTCTCGGCTCGTTAGGGGTTGGATCTCCCTCCGGGTATCTGGTTACCAATAACCTAGAAGACTCAGACGTGGAAGCACGGTCGCTTGGCGGTTCCTTGTCTGTTCTTAAGGTACTGTTAGGTGGCGAGACATCCTGATTTGGCTGTTGTTCATGGTCGGATCCAGGCCCGCCACGGCTCCTCTGGGCCGCATTCTCCTTAGATGGATTGAAGATTGCTGCTTCGAGGATAGCAAAGTCCGGATTCCCTGGATCTTTCTCGAGGCAGTTGGAAGGTAAGTGGATGGCCACAGGAGGATTAGAGTAACTCTTAGACTACGTCGGGTGTTAGTCCATGCTCTATTGACATCGGGTCCAAATGAAGGCTTACCTGGGCGGTGAATGAAAGCGGGAGTTGATTGTCGCTGGGACTCGATGTAGACTCTTGATCGCCTAGATAGGGCTCGGGATCTCCGTCGCACTTCTTGGAGATTTTAGTCAACTCGTTGCGCACCATCTCCATCTTGCACCGCTTCTTGGGGTCTGGCGATAGCATATCCTTCTCAACCAGATCTAGGAAATCATTAATCGCTTTAGAGCACTTCCGGTGCCCGCGCAAATACTTGATCCACTGTCGGCGCTTAGCTAACTGCCTTGTTAGGGCCAATAGTCGACTGATGCTTACCTTTATGACCGAGTTCTTGAGCACAGGAGGGGAGTCCTCAGGCCAATTGAAAAACTTGTCTTGGGCGAAATGCGTGTGCTTGTCGTCCTCCTTCAGTCTCGCAATACTGAAGCTCTCGCGCTCTTGTCCGTCGGATGTGCGAAAGGAGTCTTTGAAGATGGCATCGTACCCGAGCAGATACCATGTGATGAACTCCAAGTAGACACAACCCAGCGTCCAGATATCGTACTGTTGGCTTACTCTGGTTCCCCGGCCACCATCCACCTCGGGTGGACGGTATGTGCTTGTGTATAAGAGTCGGCTTACCAAGGTGTTATTCTCGGTATCCTCGGAATGAAAACGCGTTAGTCCCAGGTCGGCAATCACCAGTCGCCCCTGTTGCCCCTCGTCTTTAAAGTAGAGTATGTTTTTGGGCTTGATGTCTCCGTGCCGACCCAGGTTTCGATCCACCGATACTGATTCGTCCCCATTCCAGGACCCATGTTTGTGAACCTTAAACAGCCCATCGGCAAGCCCACAACATTGTTTGATTAGCCACTTCTGCCAAGCTGGATCGGGTCTCATGAAATCGTTCTGGGTTTTCTCCCAGAACTCGAGGAGGTTATGTTCAGCCCATGGGAATACCAAGTAGTACTCGTCTCCTAACTGGTAGGAGAGTAGAAGTTTGATGAGGTGGTCGTGTCCAGTGTTTGGACAAGTGAATCGTAGCAATGCTTGTCTCTCATCTTGGAATGTGGTGCCAGGCTGTGTATGGAAGCGCTTCAGGGCAAAGCAAGAGGCCTTTGGATGCTTGCGGCACTCGTGGTCCTAAAAGGATAAGCCAAGGCGGGCGAACATGGTACCCGAAATTGATGGAACCTTACCGGGTGCTGATCCCAGTTCTGGTGGTGATCATGAATGCTGACTTTCGACACACTCCCATGCCCTCCCCGCCTTTGAGTGTCCCGTTCGGGATCGTTCAGAAAAGGCATGCGAACCTTGGGATCATCAAATATGTGATGTTTCGTCGGGTTGAAAGCGAGAACTGGGGCAAGGACCACGTGTTGCTTGTCCTGGAAGTCCTCGACATCCTTTTGATCCCAACTGCTACATACTTCTGCACTGGGTTCCAACGGCAGTGCGTCATCGGCAACCTCGTGTTTAACGAAGCTTGCAATGTACTTGGTATCAACGAAGACAAGTACTGCAAGAATCTTGAGTCGGCACTTTCCTCCACCTTCGCCGAAGATCTCCTGTCCTATATTAATTCGCTGAAACTCTTCCCTAGGATAAACGTCTTTCATGATTTGTTCCACAACTGTGGTGGACAGAACATCGCGTAGGTCACTTAGTGGAAGGAACTGTTTTCGATAGTCCGTAGGGATCGTGTCCGGGCGTAGGCGTAACCGAAGCTTCCGGCGAACCGGGTTTTCTGGTAGTTGACTCGGGTTCCTGCGGTTTTCTATTGCTCCACCTGTAGTTAGCGACATGTTGATTGGCACCAGTCCGCTTGTGCAACGTTGTACTAGGTCTTGGACGTGCGATATGAAGAGAAGGGACAACGTTGTACACGGTTACCAATGAGAACCGCTTGAAGATTGGGCGTTCAGACTGTTATCGTATGTGAGACAATATATGAAGTACAACTAAGGCTTCAAACCGCTATCGAAGCTATTGAAAGATTCGACAAGGAGCGCAACGGGGCAACAGCGCATTTCAGAGCGGCAAAGTCTTCTCAGAGCCTTGCGCCAACCAGAGAAAAGAGGCCACAATGGGATCATACAATGACCCCAAGCCCTTGAGCGGCAGAGAATCTGAGACATTGATTTGTTGGTCATCCGCCACATGCTTGTGACAGGCTTCAGTCACATCAGGCTCGGCAATTTGTCTGTCTAGGGCGCCCATCTTCCTCTATTCCTGCCGACAAGCCCTTTGTAGATTCCGGAACTCTGCCCTTCGAGACTCGAAAGTGCAGAGGCGGGGCATGAAAAGTGGTTGCATAAAGTGCAGGCTGTTGGTCCTACGACTAAAGAAACTGATTTCAGCTGAGGGCTGATCTTGCAGATACGAGTTACCCCTCAAAGCCAGGGCCTTGGCAACATCACCAACCTTTGGGGACCATCTTTCGAGAAAGAGGAAGCAGCGTAATTCTATCGATGAAGGATGGAAAGTATGTGACTTTTAGGAACGGGTTTACTTAACTTGCAGTAACATAGCGGATGAACTTTGAAGGCTGACGAGGCCCTTTCCCTTGCATACCGACTCATGGAAACGGGCCGACGGCCAGCCCACCATCAAGATGGTACATGTACGGCGGCCGACAGGCTGGCTCTCAGATGAGGGATGGCTCGAGTTGATAGGCGGTCAGGGTGTTGGAGTAAAAATACGCCCGCAAATGATACATCAAGATCCGCAATGCGCCTTTTACTCCTGACACCGTGGCAATCGGGGTATCCGAGAGGCCCCAGAAGGGGTTAAAAGCCCATCTATCCCCACTTCCAGTGTCCCCATCTACTCATTCCTTCCACTTTACATCATCATAACGACCAAGGTTGTCTATCCTTTCTATCATGAAATCCATGGAGCGTCGAATTCAATCATCTTCCATCAAAAATCCGCAAGACCTTGTCAAAAACCTCCAAATCCTCTGCCGAATATATGGATATGAGATGCAAAGCCTTGAGATGCGAAACGACGAGTACATAATATCCGTGAGACGGCCGGATGCGAACGCAGATCGAAAACTAATATAGTTGATGTGATGTAAAGTCCCGACTAGATTACTCCATAGTTGAAGACTGATGACTCCTCTTCAGATTTCGATGAGTTGGCTGAGGACAGAACGTGGTGGTGGTGGTGGTGGTGGTGGGCAGGCGGGCAGGCAGGCAGGCAGGCAGGCTTGCATCTTGTTCAGTACCTAATTAAATGAGTGAAGAATCCAAGAATACAATCATTTTGTGAGCGACAGACAGTCAAATCTTACTTCCGGTAACCGCGACGCGAGCCGAAGACTGATCCAAGCCCCTGTTATGGACAGCCCGATTTCTTTTTAAGAGCCCTCCCCCCACCTTTTGCCACCAAGTAACGCATGCTAAGAAACTCGGCTCTGGAGACCAGAAAGTCCTGCGCAGGGCCAGAATGGAGCGATTCTTCGTGCATCAGCTCAGCGTGACGACGAATGGCGTCCCTAGGGACCCATACATGACAAGTGAAGCCCTACTATAGGATGCGTTCCCTCAGCTTTTGGCATTCTGGGGCTGTGGTGATCCTAACAACAAACAGCAAAGTGGCCTTGTCTGCATGAGAGGCAATAAGTGAGGGGCTCAGCCCACTCTTTACCGTGTGCCGCGCCACACCGTCGCCCGAGGCGGCAAGGCATACTACCCAACATGGCCTCATTTAGCTATGACAGTGCAAGGCACAAATGCATTCGATGACTAATAAGGCAGCGAGTATATTTGGCGCGTGCTGCCCATCCATCCAGCCCCCAAACCATACCCTCCTTTAGTCGTTGAGATCATTTTCAAGCAGTGTGGTTTTCCTGCTGCACTATCGGCGCAATGGCCACGCAAGGTGCTCCAGAGCCGATCACCCGCAGGAATATCAGACCATTTCTGGCCTACAGCCAAACTGATGAAGAGAAGCCCTTCTTGCCACTAGATGTACTAGAGTCATTGGTTCAAAGGGAAAGGGTGAAGGAAACCTTGGTGAAATGGTGGACGGAACAAGGCCGACACGACCCAATCTTTATTGAAGACCAACACGACCCAAACTTCATTGAAAACCTAACCAACTATGTTATGGATGGGGGGAAGAGGGCGTTTTTAACACTCATTTACATCGAGGCGATCAGGCTTATCAAATCACTTCAAGTGGCCGAATTCACGGACGAACATCTTCCGATCTGGGTAGACAGGTCTGAGAGAGCTTTCACGCAACTTTTGTTCGAAGACCCGGAGGATACACAAGGAGACGAGCTGAGATGTATTACAGCTTGGGACAGTGACAGAAACCGTGAGGACTTTGCGGAGCGCCAGTGGATTTTCTTGGCCCCGACTTTCACACAACATCAGTTCGAATACGGGTTCCAACGCAACTGCCGGCTCCCTTTCATCTCCCCAGAGATCCCTGAGGCTTCAAACGGCCACTTCGGGACCGTTCACAAATTTGAACTACACATTGCGCATCAGAAGCTAGACTTCTGCCAGGTAACACGTCATATTAACGATTGTTCTAGAGGCAGTAGGCTTACAAGACTCACTAGCCTGCGGGAGATAATAATCGCATCGAGGTTGCGTTGAAGGAATTGACAACACAAGGCGCCCCTGATGCCACGGATGTGAATGAGTTCTACAACAAAGAAATGGTGACACTAAAGACCATGAGGGATCTACAGCATCCCCATTTGATCAGAGCTATCGCCGCATACAAGAAGGGCGACCACAGGAGCGTCCGTAGATTCTTTGTTTTTCCATGGGCTCAAGAGGGTAGTCTTCAGAAGTTTTGGCAGAACCACCAGAGCACATCTGCTCACCATGGAGAGCTCATTTCCTGGGCCATCGATCAGATGAAGGGCATTTCCGAGGGTATCAAGGAGCTTCACAAGAGAAACATCCGACACGGGGATATTAAGCCAGATAATATCCTATGCTTCACAAGTCACGATAGCAATTCTAGCCAGAAGACGCTGGTGGTTGCTGACGTCGGACTTGCGAAAGTCCATGAAGCTTACACGCGGTACCGGTTCTTCTCAACCACTACTCGGCACGGAACCCTGGCATATGATCCACCTGAGACGCCGAGCTATCAGAATAAGTCTCCGATATCACGATTATACGACATCTGGGGCTTGGGCTGCGTGTTCTTGGAATTCACCATCTGGCTGGTGGGAGGCTGGAAAGAACTACAAAGGTTCCACAGGGATCTTTCAAAGGACGAAACTAACTCCAGATTCTGGTTGCAGACCGGGGAGAGGAATCCAGCGGTTGACAACTGGATCAACAGCCAATTCTTGCCTTCATATTCCAGCCAGTATCCAGCACTCGAACGCTTGGTCAGCCTAATCTCCGGCCAGCTCCTAATTTCTGAGGCAAATGGTCGCATCGATGCAGAAGCCCTCGTTAGAAGCTTAGAAAGTATACAGAACGACGTTTCTGTGAGTCCCGGCATGCTCAACGTTAAAGTCACAAGCCCGGCGAGGCAGGGGACTGGAGCAGAGGATTCGGCCGGCGGATCTATCACGTCTCTTTCAGATCAGGTAAGTTGGGCCCGTCGATCAGTCTTTAAGGGAACTTACTAACTTTAATATTTCAGTATGTAAGTGGATTAAACTTCAAAGGGCTTTGCTGTTGGCGACGTCGCTAACGGAACTAGAACGTTGGGTAACCCCCCCAGGGGCAAAATTGGGAGCACTTTCTAACATGATGCAGCCTGTAAGTTCAAAATGGAGGGTAATAAAATATCGTTCGACATGTGGACTAATGAGTTCAGCGTACAAGTAAGCTCGATAATCGGTGGCGGAGCATGACGGACAATAACTGGGCGAGACATCTCATATCACGTCTCGACTGGCCATCTCTGCGGCCCACGCTGGATACTTCAAAAACCTGTCAATCTTGTAGCAATCTTGCTTTTAAGTCATCTTATCTGGATTTACGTCGGAGTGTTCAAGACCTGGAATTTGGTTCCAATAATTGCCACATCTGCTACTTCTTGCATCGTTGCTTGTCAAGAGCTACGCCCAAGCCTCAAGGCATGGTGAGACTTTTTCGAGACGATACTTCTCATGTCTTCCGGGAGAATTACCATGGTAGCGCCGTTATTTCCATATACCTTGAGCCAGGTTTGTAGTCTTCCGCCGCCTGGAATGCATCCGTGTCTTACTTGCTTCAGGATCTCATGAATATAACAACACATCATACGCACAACTAGGGCTGCCCCTTCTTCCAAGACCTGGCAGCCCACAACAATTTAAACTTCTACAAGAGTGGACTCATCTATGTAACACAACTCACAACTGCCTCTCGGGCCGGGACAACGTGACGGCGATGCCAACGCGGCTCGTGGATGTTGGCAAGAACGACAGCCCCTTCTTACGTCTAGTCGAGACTAACGATGGCATCAGAGGCGATTACATTGCTTTGAGTCACTGTTGGGGTGGTTTAACAAAAGAAGAGATGTTCTGCACCTCCGCTAGCAATCTTGAGAGTCTAAAAAGGGATATATCATATGATCTACTGCCAAAAACCTTCAAGGATGCAGTAAAGGTTACTCGTGCCCTAGGAATTATGTATCTCTGGATCGACTCTCTATGCATTATCCAAGGGGATGATCAAGATTGGGAGAGAGAAGCTAGCAAGATGGAGGATGTGTTTAGCTCGGCGTACTGTGTTATCGCCGCAAGCTCTGCTACCTCCTCTCGAGATGGATTCCTCGAGAATAGAGCACAGAGGACCGCTATTACTGTTAAGACCTCACAGGGTCTTTTACATCTGGCCGAGGCTATAGACGACTTCCAGGGGCACGTTGAACGGGGTACTCTAAGTACACGTGGTTGGGTGTTTCAAGAACGGGCATTAGCTCGCCGTACTATTCACTTTACGTCAACGCAAGTCTACTGGGAATGCGGCCAGGGCATCTTCTGCGAAACGCTGGCCCAGCTACGAAAGTAAGTTAAAAAAAAAAAAAAAGAGGTCATAGATGGGCTAATCATTGACCTCATTTTGCAGCCGTCAATCACAATTCCTCAGCGACTCGAACTTCCCAAGCTACATGCTACAGTACTACAAGGACGAGCGAATCCGACTCGTGCAGTACCTTTACCGGTTCTACAGCGGGCTCCATCTCACCAAGGCTTCGGACCGGTCGAAGGCGATTCTCGGGCTGCAGAAGCGACTCTCTCGCACTCTCAATCCCGAGGGAGAACATGGGCGCGGAGCAATTTACGGCATTCTTTGGGGATTCTTCGAGAGAACACTACTCTGGCAGGCCGAGGCTCCGGGTGGGATGTCACGGATAAAGTACGACAAGGTCCAGGCGGTTCCCTCTTGGTCGTGGATGGCTTACATGGGCAAGATCAAGTACATGGGCATCCCGTTCAACCGAGTCAACTGGACGGGCAGTTTCGAACATTCCTTCGCCTCTCCAGACAAAGGTATCCAGTGGGATGGACGGCTATTTGCTCAAGCCAATCGACTCTCCATCGATGGGGTCGAACTCTCGAGAAGATCAACTATGGATCTGAGTGACTACACGTTTGACCCCGTCCGGGACAGGTGCGTTGTGGTCGGGACGAGCAAGGACGGCAACAGTGATGGCGACCACAGTCAGTATGTCTTGCTGATACGCCAAAAATCGTCCGTCGAAATCCCTCCTCTCTATGAAAGAGTGGGTGCAGGCATACTCCTAGGCGCTCATATACTTTCGGGAAGCATGAGGGTCTGCCTAGTGTGAGATAGATTGAAGGCTGTTGCAGGAAATGAAGGCCCGGGGGGATTCTCGTTGCCGTTCAAGTCTCTCAGCGGCTTGTTCTTAACGAGGTCTTTAAGCCCTCGGATGGCCTTCCTATGGTTTAGGTGGCGGCGATGGTTGTTTTCTTAGTTCGTAGGCCGTGGCAGTACTGTTCCGCGGCGAAGTCGGCGCTGTTGGCCTTTTGCAGGTGGAGACGTGTGGGCATTGTAGATGACGATGATGTGGTCGTTGGTTATGATGCTCGGCAGTAGCCATGGAGGAAGANNGTGCTGGAGTTATGATACCAACGTAGCTCGGCTCCGGGTTGCATCATGATTTTCTGCTCCACGGCGGCAGTAAAGAACAAGGTCCGAGCCGCTAAATCCCCCAGAGGTCTACAAGGAGATCAAGATCCCCAAGACATAACATGGGTGAGACCGGAATGTGAGGATTGGTGGAACACAGAAGCGTGAGGGCATAATATATTAATCTCTACTGAGCAGAGCACTCGAGATCCGTTCCGGTCATGCTGGTTCATGCAAAATGCACTGAGAGAATTCGTGGTACCTCACCTTAGTGAGCAGGGGATCTCGAAATGTCCGTGGGGATGGTTGGCGACGAAATGCGGAGTTGTTCGGCGATGCGTGTTCCTGCTTCCCGGTCTGACTGATTCCCGGTCCCCTGACTTAACGCTGTTGCGCAATTCTCGATAGATTCTCTCACATCTTCCTCCTGTAAGTAGGCTTCCAACATGTGCATCAGCCGCCCGCGAGCTCCACTAACATCATCTAACGCTGGCATGGCTTTATAGTCCTGCCTGAGAATATGCCTAGCAAACGGGTGTCGTTTACTTAAATATCCAGTCCATCGCGAAATATGCCTGGGCGGCTAGACGCTCGTTTTTCCAGTTTGAAACGGGCCTCTGAAGAGGGACCATGAGGGGAACGAAACAGAAAAAAGGCTGAACGGGCACAGCCTCCAGATGCTGTGTTGGCTGTGTCGGCTGGGTCGCGTCAATGGGCCTCATTGTTTTCTCTGCCAGTGGCATGTTGAAAAGAATTTGTGGCTGCCTACTTGCGCCGACAAAAGTGGCTAACGGGATAAGCAATTGGCTGCCTCCATTCTGCACAACGAGAGCAGGCTTGAGCACCGTGTGGCTCTTATTTGGGCAGCCTAGATTTTACTTCGTTACAGTTCCCTTCCTAGCTGCTATGGACTAGAAGTTCGAATAAAGTTAACGGTCGGCTAACATTTTAACCTTGTCTCTCTAACAGGGGTGGTGTCGTTTAATTGGGTTTTCTGTGGTTCCCGTCTAATCATTTGGTGGGTGGTGACATAATAGCGCACGTTATTCAGAATTGCCCGAGCATCACCAGATCCATCCACGGCCGAAGCTTTTTCAACCCCCAAGGCCAAGCGGCACACTTTGACCACCTTCCACAACTAGCACCAGTCCGAAAGAGCGATACCAATATCTCGAGTCCATTATTATCTACCGATAGGTGGAAAGGACGCCAAGTGTTTGTCACTGCAGGGGACAGGTCATGTCCCGCACCTACCGGTCGCGGAGAAATAACCTTCCGTCGAATTGGTGATGCTTCTGCGCTGCCGTGACTACTACCAGAATGGGATGGCGGAGACAAGCCTTCCGTCGTTATTCAAGGGTACTAATGATGCCTTGGATTGAGGCTATGACAGGCTCAATCGAGCTTGACTATAATTAAACAGGTCCTCCTCCCACTCCTCAGTGTTGGAGGAGGATCCCACCCCGTCCAACCAACTCCCCAGCTATCTGAATTGCTAGGCTGCTCCGTCAAGAGCAGTTTGCCTTGACAACAACCCAACTCTCCAGCACTCTAGATAATAGACCATGATGCTTCGTCTCTCCTCCATCGTCACGGCGGTGCTCGCATGTGTCAGTGCCGTCAAAGCCGCCTGCGGCGACGGCTCTCCCCAGGCAGTGGTCTCCGGCTCCGGCACCTTCACGGCCACCGTCAACGGGGCCAGCGTGTACAGCGGCTCCGACTACCGCCTCGCCATCCAGACGGCGCTCGACCGCATCAGCAGCGGCCAGCGCGTCGTCGTCAAGGCCTCGGGCAGCATCGGCGCCAGCACCATCACCGTAACCGGCGGCAAGACGTTCGAGGTCTGCGGCACCATCAACGCGAGCCTCAAGTCGGGCCGCGGCGCCATCGAGGTCACCAACCAGAACGACGTCAAGATCCCCTACCTCAAGATGACCGGCAACCCGTACTTTGGCCTGCGCTTCTCCGGCACCCGCAACCTGAACCTCGGCGAGATCACCATGAATCTCAGCGGCGGCCTGGGCATCCGCTTTGACCGCGACGCTGACTGGAACTACAACGTCAAGATGGGCACTATCACTGTGACGGGTGCCGGAAGCCACGCAGTTGAGACGTGGAATATTGACGGCCTGAACATCAACTCTGTCATCGCCCGCGATGTTGGCGAGTGTGGACTGCTGCTCCAGAAGACCATCAATGCCTGGGTTGGCTACGTTGAAGGAAACAACGTTGCTACCGGTACGGGTTATGCTACGCTCCGCTTCGCCAACAACAACGGTCAGCTCAGCGACGGCCAGTACACGACCACAAACGTCTGGGTCGACAAGGTCGTGTCCCGAGGCGGCGGCCGGGGCATCTTCTGCGTCTCCATGTCGGGCGCCGCCGAGATCAAGTACATTGACCTGGCCAACAATGGCAACAACGCGGTGCTGATCGAGAACTGCTACAACCTCGCCATCAGGGACGGCGTCATCAACGGCGGGGGGGAGGTGCGCGTGGCGGCCCGCAGCGAGTTCCCCAACACCAGCGGCATCTTTTTCGAGGTCGAGGTCAACAACAACTCGGTCCGCGAGTCGCCTTGCGCCGAGAACATTTTCTGGGCCATCACCGGTAATGCCAAGAAGGATATCTGCTAAGTGAAGGGTGGTTGGATGATATGGGTCTTGTCTGCGTGGATAGATGATGGGGGACATTCTCCTGTACATAGGAAGAGGTTGTTACCCTGACTTCTCAGTATATATACACTCCGACAGTTTGCAGAAGCAGTATTTTCACCGTCGATACTACATCGACCTCTGTGGCTTCCTTTATTTAGCCATTTCTTTGCCAGCTTTGCTCAATCTAGCCCTTCAAGGTACCTCGCTGCATCGCCGGGAGAATTGTCGCTATAGCTTCATTTGGTAAGACTGGCTCTAGATAAGGCTTCTAATACTTTTATGCTAACTTTCATAAACTTACCTAATCTTTAGTGTTGTCTTGGCTCATCATACCACAACCACCTCAATACACTACACACAATCTATGCAACGATGAGTAAACAGACGCTCAGATGCTCGGTTTGTCTTCCTTCTCCTCCCAGAGAATTTCATCGCTCACACTTATAGGTCCGAAAACATCGCAAGAAGGCAAAGAAATGCCTTGAGAGTCACGTTTGACTCTGGAGCGCCATTGTCGCCTCTACTGGGCCTGGAAACAGGTCATGAGACCATGGGCTTCCCACAAACCAAGGAGTCTCTGGCTCTCCTCAGAAGTAAGTCCCTGCCAAGTCTTCAATAACGCATTAACTGGTCTGCTTCAGTCGAGGATGTACGCCACATTCTCCGATCCCTTTCCTTATCTATTGCTGGCGAAGAAACCGAACTTCGGGAGCGCCTGCGTGGCGCAATCTTGGCATGAGCAGGGAATGGTCGAAGTCATAGGGGGTGTTTCAGAGCTTGGTTTCTAGCGGTGGTCTGTACACTTGCGGCATTGCTCATGATGGTTCTTTCTGGAAAGGGTGGCATGATGTGTTCTTTACTGTTGTAGAAGTAGCCTGCCCTTGACGGAGCAGTCACGCAGTTTAGATAACTTGTGATCAAACGCCTTGGCTTCGGCTCCCTCAATACTGCTCTCTTGTGCATCCCTCAAAGCGTTATTGTTGTCATCGGGGCTGGTCTCGGTGCCTGGGCAAATAATCACATGCCTCCCAAGTGTCGTGCTCTCGTCACCTCCGTCTTCCAGCGCGCTGAGCAAGCTTATTACTTCGGCATTGGCTCTCTCCTTGTCGCTAATTGCATTGAGCCCGGCCTTCCCTCGTGTGTGGTTCCCCATTCAGGGGGGAGAACAGCGCAACAGGCGCCAGCGGGAAGCTCTGCCTATGGCAATCAATGCCGACGAACTGAATGCGGTGGCCTTTACTGACCAACAGACAAGAACCTCAGCTTCAAAATATTTACCAGAGCTTCGAATCCACAATAAGAAACCCAATATGGCCTCTAATTCGGTCACCCTCTATTACCCCGGTAAACAGGAAAAAGCAAATCATACCTGACTAATCAGACTTTGCTTTCAGAAAGCTCTCAAGAAGAGGCTCATGGCCGACTTGGAAGACTTTTGCTCTAAGGCCTACCTAATTATCTTACTTGGCTTAGAAGGGTTTTAGACAGATGTTACCCAAGTCTCAATTGCGAAATGGAACTACCATGACGAGCAAGGAGTAGCGACAAGGCGGAACCTGCACACCGAGAGACGCGAGTATAGTTGCAATCTCACCAGGATATCATGACAACAGACAGCATTCCACTATCCCCCATCTCCTCTATCTAGACAGCTTCAATATCCTCGCAGTGTAGGTATGCATGTCGTCCCCGCAAAGTTCCACATCTGCGCTTGACACATGAGCCTCATCCCTCCAGCCCATCAATCCCTGCCTCGTCATGCCGCGTCTTAGTGCCATCTAACCCCCACGCTCCCACGAGACCATTTCCACTCCCTCAGGCCCCTGAAAAGGGGGGCGTTTGGCCACAAAACCCCTTCCGTCCTCTCGGTATCTCTACCGAGACCCCATTGTGTCGTTTTTGTGATGCGTCACAAGACACCCTCCACCCCTCCCACGCCCTCCCTTGCTGAGATATGTACTTGAGACCGACACTGTGTGGCACTCGCTCACTATTAGTGGCTGCATAGCACAACCTGCCTTTGTCAGTCTTGTGCTAGATCGCTAGAGGCATTAACACCATGTGCCAGTATTGTGAGCCGCGTGGCCAGAGTATCAAGTTGCTCAAACCTCAACAGCGCATTTCACTTCACGAGACACTAGACAAGCCAATCGCCGGATCAAATAGGTAATGACATTGGTCCAGAGATATTCTAGATAACTAACGAAATGCAACCTCCGCCGCCACTCCCCGCCAAACCGGTCGCCCCTTTTGTGTTTTGTGATTCCTCACGCGTCCTCAATCCCCAAGCTTCCTCAAGCTTCCACGCCGGAATCCCATCGCTCGCATGCAGTCCATGCCCTACCCTCCGCCCTAGCGATGGTTACTCCCCTGCATCACAAGCCTCACCTCTTCTCCGCCTCACCAACACGTCCCGTCCACAGAGCCGTCATCCGAAACCCATCAGATGTACCACATGGTGCCGCGGAAGAAATCCCGCTGCCGCTGCTCGCCTGCGATTGGGTTCTGAGAGTTGCTTCCTCCAAGTCGCAGCAGAGGCAGTGCCTCGGCATTTCGGTCGGGTCCGCCCATGGAGATGCCTCGGGCAACCTTCTCTCGGATCATCTCGTGGCCCTTGGGACCGGCTCGGAATCCGTCGCTAGTAGGTATGTTCTCATGAGCGCGAGCTCGGTTACTAGCGAGATGCGCATAATACACGGCCGGGTGAAGAGAAACCGGAGTCGTGGAGCGTGCATACGAGTAGCACTGCTGGTATATCATCTTTTGCAGCTCGTTCACAGGCATGCCTATCTCGTCGAGGATGACGTGGTAGTGGACGGGCCTGGCCGTTCCCTGGATAGCGACGTGCGAGCTGAGATAGAAGTCATACATGAATGGGTGTGTGACTTCTCTCTCGACCAAGGTACCAGGCAATGGGTTGTGGTTCTTGTCACCTTTCCCAGGGAAGAAGCGAATGTGGTGGCGCTTCGTGGCCACAATGACTGTGAACTTGGGCAGAGGTACGCTCGCAGGCATCATCTCACGAAGGTAGTTTTTGATCTCAGTGATCTCCTGTTCCAGCACATATGCGAACTGGCCCTCGCCGACACCATCCCGGAAGTACATGAGATGAACTGGAAACTTGTTGGTATGTCCCGCCTTCCACTGGGTGAGCAGCGTGCCGAACATCATGCGAACGTTGGAAGGCGTGAGCATCTCCACGCGGTACCCGTTGGTCTCGACAATTGCGGCATACCGAGTGGCATCCTTGTCCACAGACATCGTCATGGCTGCGGTTGAAGGGGAGGTCCCTCCAGGTGCAGTGTGGGAAACATCCACGCCGACTATGATCGTCGGGCGGGCGTCCGGGAAGAAGGTAGGGGTCTTCCACAACGGGGGAGTGCAGGCAGTAGCACCGCCCAGCTTGGCGTTGACCTTCATACACACATTGGAGTGGTACTGGCCATTGTTCTTGGTGACGTGACTTCCCAGGACCACTTGGGTGAGGATGCCGAATCTGCAGTCGGCGGACTTCTTCAGGCGCTCGTAAGTGCCACTGTTCTTCTTCGCAAGGACGACAAAGAGGAGCTGCGTGTAGCCCTTCTTCTTTGTGATCTCCTCATGGGCCCACTGGATCGCCTTAGCCGCGTCGAAGCGCAGATCGCCGGGAAGGTTCAAGATCTGCGGCTCTCCAGTGATCTTGCCGCCATGGCCCAAGAAAGTCGTCTTGAAGGTCTGGGCGAACTGTTGAAGGGTAGGATATGCGACCTGCTGCTCCAGAGCAATGAAACCCCAGTTCATCAAAGGTGCGACGTTCTGTCTCCAGAACTTCTTGCCTCGCAGGTCCCAGCGGCCGTTGAATCTGGGCTCAGCTGTGCCTTGACCGAACCTGACTATCGGGGGGGCGATGATGCGCGCATCGGTTTTGGCGAACTGGGCCTCGAAAGACACACCGTACTCCTTGAGGTATGGGTCATCCCCAATTCGGAGAGCACTCGCACCTTGCTGGATATCGCCCTTTCGGGCAGGAGGGCGAGTGACGGCGATCCTGATCATTGCGGCCGTTTGGTCCGGGTTGAGCTTGAATGGATATCGCTGCATTGGCTCGATGAACGCGAGCTCCATCGGAATCTTTCCAGCCTTTCCAGCGTCAATGAGGGGAAGGTTGCTCAGCTTCAGGTTGACATTGTACTTTCTGCGATAGAAGTCGAAGACAGAGATCTCTTGGCCGTCGTAGTCGAATCTGACAGTGCGGGCCGTGGCACCGGCCTCCCCATGCTCCTCGTTGAATGTGAAGTCCACGATGGTGTAGACCTTGTCGGATTTGGGTCGGTCCTTGTGGATGATCCTGAACTTGAGCCTGCGCAGCTTCCGGAGTTGCTTGAACGCATCGGAAGATGCCCAACGGCCGTTTCTCTGAACCGGCTTAAGGAGCTCGGCGATGGAGCCAACAGTCTGGCCTTTGTACCTGTTGTCAAGTGTGGCCAAAAAGTTGACCATCATGCGATCCATGGATTGGTTGCCGATCCAGAAGCAGGTGTTCGCAACATCAATGTTGTAGCCGAGCCCGACTCCTCTCTGGGCCAGGTTGTGGCTCATGCGAACCGAGGCGTAGGTGCCCTTGTGAACTTCGACGATGGCACCATCGTGAAGGGGCATGCCCTGCTTGCCAAGGGCGTAAAAGTTGCGCTTGATGGCCAGCAGGTTCTCCGACGGGAACTGCCTCACGAGGTGGTCCAGGAAATTCAGTGCCTCTTGAACACTGTTGTTGAAAGACACCCTGTGTTCCAGGTAGCCCTGGAGAGCGGACACTTGGATTTCGGTTGTCTTTCGAATCGTAACGAGGAATTTGCCTCCCTCACGAGGTTTGGCACCAGGGGGGCGCTGACCATCATCCAGGTCGATGGTGAACCGGAGCTCGCCTCGGTCAACCAGCATTGGGCCCCAAGCCAGCTTCTTGCCGTCAAAAAGCCATTTGTCACCCTTGTATGGCTTGAGCTGCTTCTTGGTAATGTCATGTGCCCAAATCTTCTTCATGACGGGGCCGAGCTTGTCGGGGTTGGGGGAAAGGAAGACCTGTAGCCGTCGTTAGTAATGAGCGAAGATCAAGGGCAGTTGGTTATGCACTCACATCATATTGATGGATCTTCTTGGTGAAGTCGAACTTGGTCATCCGATACTGGTTGACCTCAATTTGCTCAGGCTTGCCCTCGGTGTTGAACTTGCCATTGCGAAGCGTGAAGACGTCCTTCTTGGTCTCCGACACGTAAGCGTCGGGAGGGAGCTCCATTCGAGTGTTGCCCTTGTCCTCCTCACGCTGAGGCTTTGCGGGATCAAATCCAGGGCCCTTGGTCCAACCAGCGGCTGGGCCACTGGCAGAGGAGCGGGCGGGCGACGCCGATGGAGACTGCGAGGGCCTTCTCCCCGGGCCAGAGGGGCCCCCGGACCCAGCGGGCGATGGGGAACGTCCTCTGTCGGACATGATGGCAGATGAGCCTGTAGATGTAAGTGATTGAACTTGGAAAGGCAGGTAGTAGTGAAGTTGACTGTGTAGAGATGGAGGGAAGAGTGTTGAGTGAAAGAAGGAGAGCTTGGAAGAAGGGGGAGAGGAGAGGGAGAAGGGAATTTATAGCCGTAGGCCAAGCGCGGACCCTAAGACTTGGAGAAGGGAAGGAGGAGGGAAAACTTACCAGTCACGAAGGTGTTTTGAATGCAACTTTGCTTGCGCAGATTCCGGTGGAGACAAGCGTTTGCGATCTGACTGAGGTCAGGATTTGCGATGAAGGGGTCAAGAATGATTGCTTGCGAGAACAAGCAAAGGCGTGAGGGGTAAGAGAGAGTGTTTTGGGAGGCTTGCAAAGGTGTTGATGTGCTTGGTCAAGAAGACTAAGCACGGCGGAGAGAAGAAGTCGTTGTTGTGCGAGGATGAAGAGGGAAGAAGGAAGGGAAGGGAAGGGTGCGAGGAGAGATGGAATTTATAGGGAGAGGGACGGGAGGGCGACCGTGACTCACTGTCAGATTCGAATGCCAGAGGCAGGGAGAGGAGTGTTCCTTAGGATGAGAAGCTCCGCTGCAGAAGATCGCGAGGAGCTCTTGTGGTTGAGGAGAAAAGGAGGGGGAGGGAAAGCTTCGCGGTGGAGAAGGAGGTAAACAACCGCACTGCATGCAGGAGAGAAATCAGGCAGCCACTTTTTTTGCGTGCACGACTGAAGCATAGGCGGAAGGTAGCAGGTGGCAGAATATAATTTGGAAGATCCGATAGGTAGATAGGGAGGGAAGGAAACGGGCACCGTTGGTGAAGTGTCAACGGGCGGCTGCTGCCATATCTACAACCATGGACTCAAACAGCATCTACGTCATCAGGAAAGCATGGATTACGGAGGAGGGTAGCTTTCGTTTGAACGCAGGGGGTTCTCCTGAGCTGTACACGTCACCATTGCTCTGTTGGCTGGTGCTAAAAGGTATCTATTGAGTATCTAGTATCACGGCATTAGAACATGGCGCCTTGCAATTCCGCAATGCAATAGCCCGGGTGATTTCTGCTTGGCAACGCAAACGCTCAACGGGCGAGATCATTTGGGGGGGTTGATTGGACACTGTGGTGCTGCCGGAGCAATCAGTTTCGAGACGCACCTATCCGTGATGGCATCAAACTCTCAGGCGCCGTTTGCTCCACGAGCTACAAAGGGTGGCAATCCAGATAGAGACCACGGGAGGATTGATGGGAACAAGCATCTAGCAAACCGTATAGCCGAGAGTCACAGCCACGCACGACGCACTCAACGTCATCCAAATTTCTTGATACATCCTACATGACGGTCAGACCTATGAAATGTAAGCGAGCCCGCTATCTTCTCGCTGTCCCTATCACCTTGACAAGCACAACTTGCATGACAATCGTCGCTTGATGCATGCCGTTGGCCCCCTTTCAAACGCCATACCATGCGAGGCAAAAGACAATTCCAGCCGACCCCCAACATCATCCAGAAACCCGTTTAGAACCCCGAAGCAAGTACTCAGCAGCAGCATTAATAGAACCATGTTTGCAAGCCATGGTCTGTTGTGAGTGTCAGCGCCTCCAGACCCTAGTATCGATATCCTCCGTACTGTCCGGGGGCTGCTGCTGGTGCACCGTATCCACCAGATGCCTGCGCCCACCCGGACGGTGCGCCGCCCGCCTCAGGTGGAGGATAAGGATTGGCTTGGTAGCCGCCGCCACTCTCAGGCCGCAAGGGCGAGTTCCTATACCCGCCGGATGCAGACGACACCCTTCCATACGGACTCAGCGGTCTGTTGCCGTATTCGCCGGAAGACTGCCTCGCATGAGAGGGATTCCCGTACCGGGGTTGTCCTCCGCCAGTCGCCTTCAAGGTGGCATAGTCAGGGAGTTTAGTGTCTCGAAGAATGGCGACCATCGCCGTAGGGTTCAGTCGCGGTGCATCAAAGCTCTGGGCAGGCGGGAGAATGTTAAGCAGGAATGTGATGTCTCTATGAAGCGCTGACGCCTGGTTACGACGTTGCTGGTCAAGACGACGGCCCGCGGCACCTTTCAGGGGTGAGACTCCTCGGGCAACGCGTTTGGGAGGGTTCAGCTCCTCCTCATCGAGGCCAAGAGGCCGCTTTGGCGAAGCAGTCGCCCGTACGTACTGCGGCCGGGGACTCTGCTCCTGTCTGACTGGAAGGGGAGTGTTGCGCACAGAGACGGGCTGCTCCACCACGGGCATCACCTGCTTCGGTCGCATTTGCACTGCCTTCGAGATGATTATGGGGGCGGCGATTGGGTCAAACTTCTCGGAAGAAAATCGAGAAACAAAGTAGCCGAGCTTGGGGTCTTCTGGGAAGAGCTCGGCCATCCGATCCTCGAGTTTTGAAATCTGTGAAAGCTCTCCATATTGGGATTCGTACTTATGGAAGTAGGCGTAGAGCGGTTTGGCCTTGGCCAAGGTCTCCGGCTTGGAGACCAGCCGGTTGACGCAAGTCTCGAACACAACCCGTGCATCTGTCACTCGGTCAGTATTGGTCTTCCATCAAAAATGTGCCACCTACTAGTCGTGTCGTCCTTTGAATGAAGATACTTCAAGTACTCTATCATGAACGCCTCATCGTTGGGGAACAGACGAGCACCACGTTCGAAGATCTTGGCGCCCACAGGATCTTTGTACACGACCGATTCGAGCAACGCGACCGCAACATACACATCGCTCGTGAGCCGTCCCTTTTGCCGCGCGTCGGTAAAAACTTTTCGCAGACCACCCTCTGACTGATTACCTTTGCCTTGGATACGGCGCATCGCTCTAGCAAGGGCAATCCAGACATAGGAGATGGTGCGCGAGAGAAGTTGCGTCTCAGTCGCATAGGCCTTTTGAATCGCAAGGATGCGCTCCTCCATCGGCGACCTCTTGGGCTTGTTATCCTCATCATCGTCGTCGTCGTCGTTCTGTTCAATTGATTCCTGAACCGGCTCTTGTGCCGCCGCCTGTTTCAAGGTGGTGACCTCCAACTTCTCTCGCTCCTTGACCCTGTCTCCCATCTCGTACAAGGTCTCGAGTACATCATCATAGGGCTTCCGAACCGCCTTGGCATACTCCGACTTGTCGCCCTCCTTGGCCGGGTAGTTGGCCTCGATATGGTCCGCATGCTTGAGAGCGAGCAAAACGCTCTCAGGGTTAGCTCGAATGCCCTCCAGCAGCAATTCTGTACCTATGTCCTTGTCATTCTCGCGCACGTTGTTCTGAAAACACCATTCCGCTGCATCAACCCAGATCTCTGGCCAGAATCGAAGTGCCATCAACGCCTGCTTGTAGCAGTAGAGAACCCTCTGGTTGAAGACTTTGGGTTCATCAGTCTTCAGGACAAGAGGATCTTCCTTTTCCCAAGCAATCCATTTCTTCCACGTCTCAACTTGGTCCCTGAACTCTTGGTCACCGTCGAAGCCAGGGGCCGGAGGGAGTCGAGGGAGATTGGTGCGCCTGAGATGTCGCGTAATGTTGTCCAGAGCAATATTGGCGCTCTTGGCCGACATGTATCCCGGTGACCGCTCTTGGATGAATTTGCGGCCCTATCATGCAAGGTTAGAGGATTCGGGAGATGAATAGGATGCAACCTACCGTCATCTTGTTCAATCCCATCTCGAATTGGTCATACTCCTTCCAGAGGTTGTTGACGGTCAACATGGGCACTGCGATCGCACGCTGGTAGACCTTGCGCAGTTGATCCATCTTTTGCTGGTCCTGCCAGCCTGTCCCTCCAATCTGCCCTGGGCCATTCTTGACGAACTGAACATAGTCCTGCCAGATGTTGCCCGAATCGCGATCCACGCCAATGTTGTCGATGACGAACTCGTACGACTGAGTGATGGTTCTTCGAGCTTGGCCCGACGGGTCGTTGTTCAGATCGTTGCGCCGACGGATGTAGTTGAGGTACACTGTCCATAATTTGACATTGGGAACAGTCATGAGGCATCTCCCAAAGAGCTGTTCGGCGTCGACGAAATTGTCCAATCCTAGCTCCATCTCGATCCACTCGACCCAGATATCGGCCTGCAAGATTATCAGTTGCTGCGTGCATAGGAATTGGCTAGATCCGACTTACAGCTTGCGGGAAGATTTCCAGAAAGCGGTTGTAGGTAGTGCGAGCCTGGTCCAGTCGGCTGGAGCGCCTATAGTCGGCAATCAAGTTAAGCCAAGCATCCATATCTCCACGAGGATCTTCCTTGACACGAGCTTCGAGCAGAGCAACTGGATCGAGACCAGCCAAGGCTGGAGTCACATTGGAGGAAGCAGCAGGAGTAGGAACGGCGACAGGGTTGGGAATATTGTGTTCGTGGGATGCAGTGGAAACGCCCGTTTGGTTTTGGGGTGGAACAGGCTCCGCCTTGGGAGCATCAGCAGCAGACTCTTCATCCTCGTCATCAGAAGCCTCGACAATGAAACCGCCAGACATCTTTGGCTTGGAAGGTTGGCGCTGAGGTGTAGCGGAAGCAGCTTTTTCAGGAACCTGGGCAGGGGTGCCAATGGTGACCGACTCTGGATCATATTCTCCTCCATCTTCTTCTGTGCCATCATCTGCTGCATCACCGGGGACAAGGGAGTCTTGAGCAAAGTTATCAACTTGTTCCTCGCTATGCTGAATTTGATCACCCTGAGGCGCCCCAACGTCCTCTCCGCCCCAAGAAGCACCTTCGGTAGCCATATTGCAATGTCAAGGAATAGTTCTGAGAGAAGGGTTCGGTCGGGAGTCGAGCGCTTGCTATGAGCGCGTCGGAAGGTGAGAAGCGCTGTTCCAAGGCCGCAGGGGCTGGGTGTGACAGGCTCTTACCCGTGGTCAGGCAATCGGCGATACAAGGCGAAAGCAGGCTCGTGGTCTTTCGTAGGAGGGATCGCGTGTGTCTCGATCGTAGAGGTGCGACGGGATCGATCAAAGGGACTGTGACCCCTGATGCTGCGGGTGACGAACTTTTTGGCGACCTGTCGCGCGAACACGGGCAAGCTCAGAGAGCTGAGCCAACAGGCTCTGGTTGAGCAAAGGCTGGCTTCGGCGACTGGAAATAGCAACCTAAAGCGGCGAAAAAATGGGTCAAGATGGCAGGCAATCTCGTTGGATGAACGCGTCGTGTCTCAAGCTGAGGGCGCAGATGATTTTAGGAGCTCTTCCGAGTCCGAAAGCTTCAACAAAGAAAGAAGGGCCTTGAGCAGAGCAGAGGTGGCAGAACCCGAAATAGGCTTAGTGGCATCGCAGGCGGTGGTGACACTTTGGAGCCGCACGCAGCATCTGCGCAGGGCAGGATGGAGCGTGAGAGACTGGCTTGCGTCGACAAAAAAGACCAGAAGGGGCAGCCGAGAGGTTATGCTTCTCTAAATTCGACACCTCTGAGACTTAGGCCAGCCTCCATCATGAGAATATTCAGAGTCTCTTCGATGCAACATGCTGGATATCCTTTCTTTTAGAGTAAAATACCTAAGTTCAAAGGTGCCGCAGCTTAGAGAGGTACAGTTCATTTTGGCCCATCTTTTTGACTAGCCAGACTTCAGTGTAGCTAGCTATAGTCAAGGAACACGAGACTTGGTGAGATAATATGAAGAACTTAGACTATGTTAGATAAGTCTTTCGCAGTCTTATAATAATATTTTCATAAACTAACCTAATTATTGTCGAATATAGGGCATAGTTACCGTCTAAGAACTGAGAATATCAGCAGCAAAAGTCAGGAATTTGATGCTGACTCATCATCCATCCCTGACAAGTCAGTCGCGTCCAACCCGACGTAACCTCTCTAGCCTCTCTACGCGGGTGCGACCCGAAACGCGTCCGCCCACTCGCCGCTCCTCGCATTTTCTCGACCATCTCCCGTCGCAACCATTTTCGATCCGCTCTTGTTTTCTTTGTCCTCCACACTCTCAACCAGCTAGTCCCGCTGCTCTTCCCCCTATTTCCTCCACCTTTATATCTCTTGTCGCGCTTCCTCTAGCAGCAGCTCGCACGTTAGCTCGTGAACGCATTATAAGAACTAGATTCCCCAAATATCTTCTCGTTCGATTCAGCCCTTCTCGTCAACACACTCATTGCGCGCTATCTTGCGATTCCCCTGCGATCCACCTCGAACCCTCTCGAATTCTCCCTACCCTCAGCCAAAATGTCTGTCGTATCACTCTTGGGGGTCAATGTCCTGAACAACCCTGCCAAGTTCACCGACAAGTACGAGTTTGAGATCACGTTCGAATGCCTCGAAGGTCTCGAGAAAGGTTGGTAGTGTTGCCTCAAACTGGTGCAAATTCCGACTAATTCAGCATAGATCTCGAGTGGAAGCTCACCTACGTTGGATCGGCGACTTCGTAAGCTACCGTTTCTCTCGTCACACCGCTTCTTCTAACGCCCTGCAGCGATCAGTACGACCAAGAGCTCGACTCCCTTCTCGTCGGACCCATCCCCATCGGTGTCAACAAGTTCGTCTTCGAGGCTGATGCCCCCAATACTTCGCGCATTCCCGATGCCGACATCCTCGGTGTTACGGTCATACTCCTAACATGCGCCTACGATGGACGAGAGTTTGTTCGTGTCGGCTACTACGTGAACAATGAATACGACTCTGAGGAGCTCACTAATGACCCTCCTGCCAAGCCCGTCGTCGAGCGGGTGAGGCGAAACGTCTTGGCGGAGAAGCCCAGGGTGACACGTTTCGCCATCAAGTGGTATGTTTTGTTGATACAGCCCCAGTGTCGATAATTGAAGCTAACATAGCCCAGGGACTCTGAGGCGTCCGCTCCTGCCGAGTTCCCTCCTGAGCAACCCGAAGCTGACCTCGTCGCCGATGGTGAAGAATACGGAGCCGAGGAGGCTGAAGAGGAGGCAGCTGAAGAGGGCGATGGTGAGGCCAAGGCCAAGGCCAGCAACGGAGAGGACTCGGAGATGGCTGGCGTCGAGAATGAGAACGAGGCTGAGAATGCTCAGGAGGAGGATGAGATGTCAGAGGATGGCAGCGTGGACATTGAGGGCGAGAGTGAGGATGAGCTTGAGGAGGAGGAAGCCGAAGCCGAAGGCGAGGGTCCCGCCGACGACGCCATGGAAGTTGACAGCACGGAGAAGCCGTCAGCGCCCGCTGCCAAGCCCGTTACCGTGGCATCCTAAACACAGGCAGAGCAACGGTATTGTTTTTGCCTGCATCGTCATGTGTCAAGCCAGGCATCTCATTTGGACTTGGATGCCCTTTGATATTCATGAGTCAGGGATTGGGGGGATGATGTTTGCCTAATAGAGTAACGAGGACATGAAGGGAATGAATGATATCAGGAGGCTTGGGTAGGGTGCTAGGTATAGTGCAAGGAATCAAGTCACAGTAAAGTTGCTTGATGCAATGCAGCAACCGAGACATGCAGGTGTCAGTGATGCCGATGCCATCATCTTTGGGCCACGCGGGCAAAGTTGATGCAGGGCTAGAAGCCTAACCAACCGAGGCCGGCACGTGGATGCATCCATTCAGTGTTGAGGCTCAACTTTGGGTCGCCAACATGACAGGTTGGGGCAGAGGCACAAGTTATCACGCCCGTACGTAACACGATTTGCTCAACGTCAACTCGCACGAGTAGGAAGTCGATTGTCCGACGACAATCTACGGATGATTAATGTCTTTGAACACGTGGAGCAGTGAAACCCCCGCGACATGGCGCCCCCTTCTTCTTCAGCATGCCCAGAGTCGCCCGGCTTTGGAGAGATGAGGGCTGGCCCATGACGTACCTTTAATTGCAAAGCAGTAGCTTCGGTGCATTATCAAGCAACTTTGTTCGCCTATCAAATCTGCGACCAACAGATGCCATCCACACAGACCATCACGAGCACGGCATCGACCGCCTCCAGCCGCCCAAAGCCGAACCAAAGCACTCGGCCGCGCAGCGGAATCGGAGCAACATTCACAGCCTCATTGCTCAATTGAGGTCAAAGTCCTGTGAATCCTTTTCCGCAGTCGGTTGAGTGGAAGTGGTGTGCCAAAAACACGGCAACACCCATTCAAAGACGAGGGTAATCCTTGTCCAAGACTTATCATAAGCTGTAGGTTTTATTTTGACCATCCTCTTCTAAAGTCTGTCTCACTTCTGGCAGCCCTATCAGACACGGGCCTTCCATTCCCCCACGAACTGCTCTGTTGGCGATGTTGGATGGTTCGGGGTAACATCCATGGCGCCCGCTGCCTCGGGGCGCTAGAAAACTGCTTATCGTTGTTTGCCCTGCCTTGGAGGTCTTGGCCATGGACGTTGACCGAGCTGGCTCAGCCGCAAAAGGCATCGGTGCCCTCCGAAGCATCAGGCTGCCTGCCTGAGATGGCAGATGATACAGAGGGAAGGAAGGGAGGACGAGTAGAAATACACCTCGGGCTTCCGCAGCTACCATCTCTTCCAGCTCAGAATCTCCATACCAGAGTCCCGTCGATAATGAGAATGGGCATTTTTCCAACATCATCTTCACCCAGCAAAGTGACGTGAATCAATGAATACAGCAACAACGCCAACACCACCCGCCCCAGCACCAGCTCTAGACGACCTCGTCAGAGCAGCCGACCTACACCATGACCAGTATATCCGCACCCTCCGCAGCTTCCAAGATGGCCTCGCGCACCGCCGACGCGAGACTGTCGACAGCCATGGCGCCTTTACGCCGCCCCTGAGAGCCTCTAGCGGTCCGATCTTTGCCACGGACTCCAGCTCTCTGCCTCCCCTGCACCGCCGTGCTCGAGCATCCACTCTCGAGAGCACGAAGGAGCGGCCATCATTTACCGCTGATTACCGTCCCTTCACGAGCTCGCCAAGCGGCAGCCATCGTGCAGTCTTGACTCAGGATGACGACGTCAGCTTCATACCCTTGCTAGACTCGTCCGGAACCACAGGCATAACTCGTGAGGTCGAGGACTATCCGCACAATGTAGTCCGGAACGCTCTCGAGCGAGTGCAGCTGTCTGACGACAACCTCCTCCAGCATCTCCGAGACACAGAGTTCTCGCCAGAGATGGCCACTCTCCTCGAGGAAGTCATCAAACGCCGCCCCGACATGGACGTGTCTATGCCCTTCCGCGACTTTGCAGCGTATGAGCGCGAGGGCTACAACCAGTCCACCTTTGAGGTGTACGAAGTCGGCCGAGACTGCAGACTGTCCAAGCTGAGTGCAGACGGCGATGCTGAGGACCAATCCGACACTAAAGACACGGGTGCCGGGCCGGAGGAGAGTCCCGCTGACAATGTTGATGCGCCGACGGTGTGGGATACTATCCGAAGCGTAAACTCGGACGGTCAGGCGGTTGGCCGTATCACGTACGTATCTCCTTACATATCTCCCTTGAAACCGCTCCAGGGGGGAGAACTAACATCCCGTACAGCATCGTACAAGAACCAACACCTCTCGTTCTCGCCGCTCTTCACCTAGCCATGTCTTCCCACTTTGACATGTCTGAGCTGCTCGCTCATCTTGTAACAGACGAGCCAAACCGTGGTCGCACCTATGCTTTCATGAACCGCGCATATGAGCGCTCCCCTTCTCGGGCCCAATCCAACTCCCCCTTTGCCGCTCCGTCTTCGCCAATGCCTTTGCCCGTTGGAGTACCAGCTCCCACTCCAACCACAGCCAACCTCCGTCAGCGGTCCTTCTTCTTCGTCTTCAAGTACTACACCGTCGTCAGCCCACCTCTCGAGCCGGCCCCTTGGCAGCGCTTCGACAAGAGACCTTCAGACAAGCGCCTCGGCGATCACATCGACATTGCCGAGTGCGGCGCTGTGCTCGCTCTCTCCCTCGGCGGCGAGTCTACCAAGGCCCCTCCGAGGCGGTCCCGGCGTGAGCGTGCAAGAGAAGGCTTCTTGTTTGAGACATTTGGACCGTGGCATCTCCTCGCCATCCAGAGCTTTCCAGATGACTCGCACACGGTCAGGGGGGAGGAGTTCCAGCGTAAGAAGTACGTCAACGGACCGAGCGCGTTCCTCGATCTTCTCATTTCAGAGTACCGCGATGCCGGAAAACGGAATCAGATCCTTCACGAGAGGGTTACCAAGCTCATCACTCCTCCGGTATGCTCCTCATATGCTCTTCAAATGCTCTTCAAATACTCTTCATAAGCTCATCATAAACTCTTCATAAACTCTTCATAAACTCTTCATATACCCCTATGCTCCGAGCGAACCAAGTCACTAACACGTACGGTAGACCGAGTTTATGTTTGACCCCAAGTTGCGAGACAAGCTTCTCTTCGAAGACAAGCACTTCACCTACATCCGCCGCTACTTCTGGGCGTACAACACCCTGGCAGTCGTCAACACTGGCATCAAGGCCATGATCTCGGCTTACTACGATACCTTCAACGACACCTTCTGGGCCGGCACGCATCAGATCCTATGGCCACATCCGGCTCCCGAGACCGCCGATGCGGCTGCTTACCGTGAGCACATGGCCATCCTACGACGTGAGCTCGAAAAGGTGGTCCAGGATCTCAGCGACGTACAGAAGCGGAACGAACGCACGCGCAAAGAGATTGAGAATCTGAGGGATCAGCTATTTAGCGGAAGCTCCATCAAAGAAAGCCGACGGGCTATCGAGCAGGGCGACAACATCCGCATCCTGACCATGATTAGCATGATCTTCCTACCACTCACCTTTGTCACGGTACGTTTCCGTCTCTGTGGATTCCGGTCCCGTCACTAACACGGCCCAGTCCGTCTTTGGCATGACAGTCTTCACCATCTCCCCAACCGACTGGCGCTTTGCCCTAACAATGGTTCTTGTCTGCGTTCCATTCATGCTGTTCATCACCTTCTTGCAAACCCGCTCCTTCGGCGTCCTACTCCGCAAGCTGGCCGCCGTCGGAACCGCTCCCGCCCGCCTGTTCGCCCGCCTACGCCACCGGCCCCACGATGCCGACGTGCCTGACAACCGCTCCACAGCCGGGACCAGGTTGAGACGCAGCAGCGGGACGTGGCCGTGGCTGCGAAATGGTGGGAGGTTGACGTGGCCATGGGGCGAGCAGCCGCCGAAGGACGAGATAGACGAGATGGAGAGAGGGGAGCGTGGTTGATATTCTTGCCCGACGCTCCAGTTGAAACTCGAATGGGCTAAATTCTATAGCAGGTTATGACGATATTTCCTAAGGTTCGGAGTTTGATTTGTACAACATTTTGTAAGGGTTATGATCTACGGGTTATGGGTTATGATTCACGAGACAAGAGACAATGGCGCATAGAGTTAGAGACACCGACTGTCGCTATCATACATGTATACCTCAAGTATTCAAGATTGTACTTTTATCTACATCCCCGTCATGGCTTGACAATAGTTTTACGCTAGGGCCCGGAGGACCGGCCAACGAGTCTCTCCATGCTGCGTGCCGTCTTACATCCGAAGTGTCACACTCACTCTTGAGGCCAGCTCCTTGGCCTCGCTGGGCCCGGACGAATCACGTCGCAGAAGTGGTTGTAAGCAAAACTCTTCTCTAACGACCTGCCAACTCATCCATCTAGCCCAGGATGGTAGGTAGCTGATACTAATTCTTATTGGCGCGGCGATTTCGTGGAGATTTGAGGCTCCTTACTTCAACAAATGAGTCTAGGCAATGTTCAGATAGGCAGCCTTCATCAATGGTGAGCATAAACCGAAGTGTGTCGAATTGCAAACATACCCCAGTTCATCATCATAATCATTGCCAGCCACAGCATGAGCCTAGTCCTAAGCGCTTCCTAAGTCTGAGGTAAAGCCATGCTCACTCGCAGTGGTATACAGTGCTGGGACAATCAGGGGCACCATTGTAGACATTCAGTTCCTTCTTTCATTAATGAGAATGGCTCGAGACTACCAAGGCCGAGGTATAATCATCAGGACCATCACTCCTCATGCCTCAACGGAAGCTATTCCCCCGTGGACAAACTACCAGATAGCACACATAATCAAGGCGCCGCATACAAACTCCCACTGCGGACCAGCCGAAGCAGAATACCGCCGTCCAAGAAACAAGCCCTTCGGTATATAAAAGAATCCCCCCGCATCCGTCACGCAACAACAGAGCACATGAAACAGACGCTCATGTAGAAAAGAAAACATAAGACAAATGAAAAACAAGACAAAAGAAACGACGGCAACGAGCCCCCCCAAGGCAGCTTACTGGCCCAAGATAAAGAGAACAGAATAATCCGTGGTATCAGTGTCCATAACGCCAAGCCCTTCCCTTTGATGTGGTCGTAGTACATGGATCAATATGCGTCGAGATGGATGTTCGGCTGAGTCGTGTTGTCATAGATCGTCTACCAGCCCTTCTTTCGAGCGAAGCGCTTGTTCAGTAGAGCTAGCACCTTCGGCACGTTGAACTGGACGTATTCAAGGTCGAGGTCGTCCTGGTTGTCCTTCTGCATCTCTAGCAGATCATCCAGCTTGAGATCCAGTTCCAGTAATCCCCTGTTACGGCCTGCTTCGAGTTAGCATTGTAATCTAGCGCAGCATTCTGTAGCGAACTTACCCTTGTAATGCAGAGAAATAACAAATGTTCCTGGCAAGGGACTCGTAAAGTTGAAGTAGATGTTGGCTCGCCTGTTATCAGGAACATTGCTCTTCTGAATGACACCCTCCTTCTCGAGTTGCTGGTGGGTGAACTTGTACGGGCCCAGAACCTGCTGCTTCTGCTGCTTTCGCTTGGTGCCCTCGCTCTGCGATCGCACATTGTGCAGATAGCTCTTGTAGGTCTCGAGCTGCCCGTTCAAGTAGACGTTGTGGTCTCGGATGGTCTTGTACACCTCCTGCAGCTTCTGCGTCTCGGCGAGCACACCATCCTTGAGGGAGCCGAGGTGTTGAAGCTCCTGCTCAACTTCGTCGCGGAGAAGACCAAACTGATCACTCTTGTCGATAACGCGCAGTTCCTGCAGCTGGGATAGCAGCTCCATGGCCCGAATACCTTTTCGCACCATGACCGCATCGTTGCGGCTTGTGGCGGCAGCATCTGCGATGCGCTCGAGACGCAGTGGTCGCCTGGCCACGCTACTCGTGGACGGGATCGATCGCATAATCTGCACAAAGATGGACTTGGCTTCCATAAAAAACACTTCCTCCTGCGTGATATCCAGGGCTGCCGTCAGATCGTCAATGGCCGTCTCCCATCTACTAAACAATGGCAGGTTGATGACTCTGTTCTCCTTTCGCGGCACCTGGGCCGGTGATGTTCCCAATTCTGACATGATGATGGCAAGGTGGGAGCTATCGTCCTTGCAGAGCTCAGTGTGGTGCTTGTCGATGAGTCCGTGCATGGCGTAGACTTCGTTGAGAGTAATCTCGAGCTCGAGGTCCTTCTTGGACAGCGCGACGTAATTATCCATCTCGAGAGTCTCGTAAAAGTCCTGGACTTCGCAGAGGTCGAGCATGAACTTGTTGATTCTGTCCTTGTTCTGATGAATGAACGGTTGAAGCTTGGCCATATACGGTTCCTTGGCGTACGATGGCTTGTTTGCAAGGTTCTGGAGCATCTTGGCGATATAGGTCAGAGTTCGTCGCGGTCGTTCGGCCGGAGTTCCATCGATGAGCATGTACGATTTCGGGGTGACGATGGCTGGGTTGATGAAGCGCAGGAAGAAGAAGCCGCCGATCAGTGTGCAAATGACCTGGTCGTTAGCATCGGGATATTTGCGCTTGGTCAAGCTCCTGATCTGCTTGCAGATCCAACGGATACCATATGGCGCCTCCTCAAGGCCCTCAATGATGGTGGTCAAGAAGCCGTTAGCAATCTCGGTCAGCATCGTCAGGCGCGGTTCGATAATGGCCTGAACCTGAGCGTTCTCGGCAGCTTGCTCGCCGGTGATTCCCTTGGGCAGATGAGGGGGGAGCTGGCCAGTATCCTCCTCGATCTGCTCAATCATCCGCTCGTATACCTTGAGCGGGTTGATTTCCAGGTCCAGGTCCCTCAGTTCGATCAAGCCATTGATCCTATCGGCAAGTACGGACTTGAGGAAACTCTGACCAGGTCCTCTTCGCGTGTAGGTGGTCATCATTCGGGAGACGGGAGTGTTGGCGCGGAGAAGGGAGGAGTAGTCGGGGGTATTATCAAACTGATACGTCAAGACGGACTGGATATGGGTGAGCTTTTGAAGAGCTTAAGTAGCTTGCAAAGACGTACCTGAAACATGGTGAGAAGGAGATGCTCTTCACGGCTCTCATATTGGTTTCCGTAGATGGTGAACATGACCGTTTGCAGCAGCGAGTCGATTTCAGACATGGAGACAAGTCTGCACAGGTGGGCGATATGTCTGGGCTCAGATTGCAAAAGGAAGAGCAGATTGCCGTATTTTTGCGTCTTGTCGTCGTTGGGGAAGACACCTTGTTGCATTTCGAGGGCATCTTCGAGGTGGCTGGCCACTTCATTTTGCTACGTCCCTGTGAGATCAAGGTTCTTCCATCAGAAAGCGGCAAGAGTCTTACCTCTTCCAAAGCCATACGGTTCTGGATAAGTAGAGCAATTCGTGAATCAAGATAGCGCACATCCTTCTCAAGAACGAAGTTCTTCTTGGATTGGGACGAGATCTTGGATTTGAGATCGCGAAGTGCCTTTTGCGCTGTAGAGAATAAGTCAATCATCTGCTCCGAAACCTCCCAGTTGCCCAGTGGGATATCAAGCACTCACCCTTGGCGAGGTCATCCTCAATCTGTAGGTCTCCTTCGTTGGCCGAGATTGACATGTACAAGGCCGACATGGAGTAGCGCTTCGATTGGCGCGCTGAGCGCGAACCGTCGTAGGAAGACATGGTGTTTTGACGTGATATAGGCTGAAATGACGATGAGGAGGCAGTTGAAGCTCGAGAAGGAGTTTGCAACATGACGGACATGATGCTGTTGACAGCGAGCAGCGACGGATAGGGCGATCAGGCACGCGGGCCTCGTAACCCCAAACAGCGCCTGATGATGGCAGAGATGTTGAGCTCAGGCGTCTCAACTGGCCACAGCAGCTGGGGAGGCGACGGTCGAGGTCGATGTCTCGGTAGCGGCGAGCCGAAATAAAGAACGCGGAAGGGTAACCGAAGGGCGTCGTTGAGTGGTCCGAGGTTCCAAGCCAAAACAACCGCGAGTGTCGGTCGAAACAGAGGCGAAAAGGATGCAAAATCGAGGAAGCGGACGTCGAGCGATTTTCCGATCAAAGTCAGCCGAGGCGGTCGGCGTCGATTTCGAGGCAGACACGATGGGTCGGGCGCGCAACTAGGATACGGTCGACGAAAGGCAAAGCAGTACGCGAGCGAAGAGCAAGTAGCGGCGATAGGGCACGGGGCGACGACGGGCGACTCAATGGAGCGACTTGTTGTGTCGCGCAGCGGACGTCGAATACCCAGTATCTCACAAGGAGCGCAGATGACGTTCGAGGAAGAAAGAAGCGCAAAAAGGACGACGGACGAGCGACGGTGGCGGGCAGATGGTGATAGCGAAAGTGGAGGTGGCAGCGGTGGTGTTGGTGGTAGGAAGGGGAAGGGGGCCCGTGATGGAATTGTACAGGCACAGGCACAGGCAAGGCGACGGGACTGGAGGAGGTACTAGACTAGGAGCCAGGCAGGTACTTGGCATTCCGTCGCTCAGGTCACAGACTGCAAGGTACCTGGCCCGGGCTGGGCTGTATTATCGGGCAGATTTTATGCACGGCTGAGACGCGGATTTCAGGAGGGAGAGACGGCGCGTGGGACGGTCGGTGGAGAGCGGGCGCCCGAAAGCTGCAGGGTCGTGCGGGTTTGTGTGTGTGTGTGGGGAGGAACGAAGGAGGAATAAGAAGCGCGACGACGACGATGAATGGGGACGTACGATGGACGATGAACGGGCGGGAGAAGGGAAACGATCGACGTGGAAGAAGAAGAAGTAGAAGCAGAACAAGAGTGACAGACCAAAAGGGTGACAAAAAGGAAAAGGAAAAAAAGCAGGAGTCAGGGGCAACCCGAAGCCTCAGAGACGAGAAAGAGGGGAGGGGAGAGGGGATGAATCGATAAGTTGATGTGATGGATGCTGCTCAGTTGCAGGTTGGGGATGATGGATGGATGGATCGAGGAAATGGGTGGGAAAAAAGGTACGAAATCGGTACCTGAGATGGATGGATGCTGATGATGATGTCCTAGAGGCTAGAGGGTGTGGAGGGAATGGAATAACGTGGCCAGGCGAGCTGCTAGTTAGCGGGAGGTAGGCTGAGGTGGGCGGCCAACCTAAGACCTTTAGCTCACAGGCAGGTAGGTACTTTAGGGAGTCCCTCAAGGCCCTTTGAGCGTTGCAGTCGACCCGAAAGGTCCTGTAACCACCCACTAACTAGGCAATGGATCCATATGGCAATCACTGGACAACCAGCAAACACACTCTCTCTCTCAGTCTCTCGCTGCAACCCAAGAGCCAGAGTCGCTCACGGCAACAGGGATGCCGGGCCAAAAAAGACAAAGACGACCCCCAGGCCTGATCAAGGTCGGGCTGGGATCAGGGGCACAAAGACGAAACCTGAGGGAGAGTGGAGTCAGGGCCGCCTACAAGAATGGAACAAGAGCGTTAACTGTAGAGCGGGCTCTCGCAGCGGGAACCCACAGCCGTCGACAAGCAACGTTTTGAGATAGAAGGGAGCATCAATTCCTTTGATGATTTTCCC